>CABFVX010000123.1:139734-179836 GCA_902151425.1 Timema shepardi
CTTCAAAAAATATACTGGATACTGCCATAATCTTATGTGAATACTAAAATGCAATTTCATGGAATTAGTTTTTCATCCTTTTGTTTTTTTTATGTTATATTCCATTATTACATACTAATGTAAGTCACTGGTGACTAGTTTTGGTTTATTCAGGAGCACATTACAAAATTAAAAGAACATAGTAAATAGCAAATCAACATTTAGCCTTTTTAGGTTACCCATAACTTAAATATCTGACAATTGACTTTGATACTCTAGGTTCCAATTTTTTTCGTTAAAAATATTATATAATTTGATTAAGTTTTAAATACAAACTTTGCTTTATGTTATGTTTAGCGTGTTTGAAGCCGAATTGGCAGAAACAATTCCTGTAGTGCATGCATCTGTGGCTGGTTGCCGAATTATTGGACGCATGTGTGTGGGTAAGCTATGTTTAATATACTAGGTAGGACCCCCTACCATAAGTCTATTGTTGTAGAATTTAATATTTAAAATGTTGGTCTTTATGACTCATACACTTACTAAGGAATATGTTGGCTTGAACATAAAATAGTCTTAAAGTTAATACATATAATATGTACAAATTTACTTTAAGTAAACACATTTTGTATAATAGTAGTTTCATCCTCTTAAACAAATATAAATTATTTATATTTCAACCAAATTACTTCATTTTGTTTTTAAAAAATCCCCCCCATCTCCCTTTACTAGACCCTAGAAGCCAAATAAACTCTTTAAATAGCTTTTAGAACTATCCAATATTTAAAAAATATTCAAAGCTTATAGCATTCTTTGACCATCTGCTTGACCTCGTTTCACCTTGAAAAAGGTCCCATGTTACAGGTACAATCACCCCCTCCACCCCAATTACACCTTACCAGTTATATATAACTACCCTACCAGTACATGTTTATTTTGTTGCTGTGAGTTGTATTTAGCTGTTTTTACTTTCACCACTTCATTAAAGATATAAGATAATATTTATTAGCTATATATTTAGATAAAACTAGATTATTATTGAATTTTATACATGCACAAACATTTTGAAAGTGTTTGTTATAGGCCTAATAATGTACAATTTGCCTGAATAATAATCCAATAGGTAAGTACATTTTTTTTAAATCTAAAAACACTTCACACCTTAAAAAAATCTTAACTAAGTCTTAATTTCTTTTTTGATAAAAATTAATGTTATTTTCTCTATGTAAGATTTTTCACTATCTCTACCAAAGTGAGACATGCCTAACTACATAGTGTTAAGTTTAACTAGGAACATTTAAAAAATTTCAGTTAAAATTTTAATTAGTCTTACATGGCTCATTAGAAATTAAAATAAATCCCAAGAATTTAAATAAAAAATGTGACTTAAGACCACTTTTGTAAGGATGTCAAACATTCAGTTGAGACCCATTAATATTATGTTGATGTGTTAAATTACTTTAATAGTAATTTCAATTCAACAATCCTTATAATAAAAATAATTTCATGAAACCTTGCTGGTATATTTTTTACAGGTAACAAAAATGGCCTATTAGTTCCTAGTTCCACTACAGATACAGAGCTGCAGCACTTAAGGAATTCTCTTCCAGACACAGTCCGAATACAGCGTGTAGAAGAAAGACTGTCAGCGCTTGGAAATGTTATTGCCTGTAATGACTATGTGGCTCTGGTTCACCCCGACCTGGACAGAGTATGTTGATAGTCACTTCAGGGGTTTATATGAACAATTGAAATTGGGATATTCCTCAACACCTTGTAAATCTGGGTATTTGACCCTTTAACTAAAATTATCTGCTTGATTTGTTTTCAAACTTTAAATAGAAGAATAAATTATACTCGGTATTTTCAAATTTTACATTAAGTTACTTTAAAAATTATTTTCACAATAGAAAGCTTTGTATAAACTGTATAGCTCCACATAATATTTAATATAGTAATAACATCTATTACTGGATGGATACCTTCTGAATGGTTTAAACATGAAGCATTTCATCACGTGCAGACTAGCTTAGTTACATTTATGGAGTTGCCCTTCGAGTGGGGGGTACCCACAGGTGCTAAACTTTGAACCATCCACCCCCAACTGTCTAGCCGCCCCTATAAAAGCTATGTAACTGATAAATCATCATACAAATTGAGCTAAATTTCTCGGGGCATGACTCAGGCCTCTGGTTAACATATAGGCTAGTTAAAATTACTTATAGCGTTTAACACAAGCCATTAACCCCACCCCTCTAGAATCCCCACACTTGACTCCAAAATCCCCACACTTGTCTCCAAAATCACTGGGGCTAGGGAGCCTCCCTTTGGGTTGGGGTACCCAGGGTTGCTAGACTTCAAACATCCCGACTCACTTCACCACCCCCAGATGTATCTCTGGAATCATTTGGTGTGGGGTCACCTAAATTTAACAATAGACTTTCAATATTTAATTACCCATAAAACTGTGTATTTATTTGTAACTAAATATGCTGATACATACTAATTACTGACACACATCAGTTTGCTAAAGCGGTCTGAAAACCCCACTAGTACAGATAACTTAAAATGTGTTAATTACAAGAAAGTGTTGGGATAGTTACTAATTTTAATATACTCAGAGGTTTATAAAAGTTGTGACAGATATACTAAATTTGAGTTTAGTAACTTCATTTTTAGGCACTTTCAAATCAATATACTTCTATTCTTGTTGATTAATTGTTTAGTCTCTACCTTGATTTGCATTATATACATTTATTTTTGTTTTAACTCAGAAACTATGGGATTATTTTTATATGGAATCATATATAACCTGGGTAAATAAGTAATGAGTAAGGGCAATTTAGCGCACATGTTAACTGCCAATCATTCAGCTCAAATAAGCTAGACTTCCTGTACAAGAAAATTCGGTTGGGAGGGTGAGGACGTTCTTTTACCACCAACACACTGAGAATACATGGTGCTAGTAGGACATATTCTGGTTTTTTCTGAAGAGTTCAGAACTCCCTCAAGAGAAGGCTATCTTAGTGAGTCTACCATCCAAAAGACTGACTGCTTCGAACCAAACAACAATGAAATAGTATTTTAACAAGGCCTAGTTATAAATAAAATTACTCTGCAATCACAGTGCTGTTTTTTTTGACTAGCTATAAAAGCTTTTACTAACCTTCAATTCCTCTTAACTTCTCTCAACATCTCTATGTTAAAAAACTATATCAAAATAAAGTTTTTGTATTTTGATTAAATATTGGCTTTGAATCTTTTGTTTGCAGGAGACAGAAGAGATCCTAGCAGACGTGCTTGGTGTTGAAGTATTCCGGCAGACGGTGGCGGCCAATGTTCTAGTGGGCTCCTATAGCATCCTGTCCAATCAAGGAGGTTTGGTTCATCCTCAGACTTCAGTTCAAGATCAAGATGAACTGTCTTCACTACTCCAGGTTCCACTTGTGGTATGGGAATACATCTTTATAGTTTAAGAGTGTAAATTGATTATATAAAGTTTTTTTAGAGAAGTTTATACTACAGTCTGATTTTCCTAAGAAGGGACTTATCTTAATGCTAGAAAAGCTACTAGATATACTTGCACATATTCATACATAAAGTTTTATTACCTTTAACTGTCTCTTGTGGTAAATAATATCAATACCTATAAAATAACCTAACATAATACATTATCAATGTTAACCACAAAAATATGTGTTTATATTTTAAAAATGGCCCTTTCTCTTAAAATTGGACTTTATGTTTGAAGAAGAGAGTTTGATTCATTGCTAAATAACATTGAAAATTTGAATGGCAAAAATAAAAATAGGGCAAATTGTTTCACCATTTCCCTCTAGTCAAATGTGGATACATTTTCTCTAAATTTCTATCAGATTCATCCCATCCCATTAGTGTGGATATGCGTAAATCCCGGATGGGTAGTAAGTACTGATGCATAATAAAAAATGAGAAGATACAATTTAAATATAGATGTCGAACCCATCTTTAGATAAAATTGTCACTACTATTTTCACTAGTTAAATTAGTATTTTAATTTCTTTAGTAGTAAATTTACATTCATTACTGTTTCCAGCTTAATTATGACCTGGGTCAGTTTTTTTATTCAAGCCATATATTTTCCACTGCTGGCTGGCTATACCTGTCCTAGCTTCATATGCCTTATAATCTAACTTAAGACTAGGACAGGCACAACATCCAGTCCCCGGCAGTTAATTTATCAATGTTAAAAGGTAAATTCATATTTCATTAATGATACATTTTTCAACCATGCCGGAACCCTTAGCTTAGTAGACAGACTGCCAACTGAGCTAGGATGTTGGATTCTTAAGTAGCAAATATACTTTTATTTTAAATAAGAGACACATCACGTGTGGACAGGAGCATTTAGACATTATAAAAAGTATATTAAAAATGCTGTTACTATGTAACGTAAATGTTTTAAGAAGAGGAGTGGCTATGTAACTTTTAACCAGAATAATGAATGCCTTAATTTAAGGGGATGTTGATTATAACTCATAATTAGTAAACTTGCTACTAGATATAATAACCAGGAAAACCTACATTTCAGATATGTGTTTTTAACTTTTTATTAATTTTTACTTAACACACTAAGATGACTATCAAAATATATTTAAAGTTCATATTTTTTAATGTATACTACATGTGAAATAAAACTATAATATTGAATCATTTCACAAAATTTACTAGTTAACCTTTTGAATGCAAGTAATGGTCCATCTTGTTGATTAAACACAAATTAATGATATCAAAATTATATTGGCCAAATTTAAGGTGGGGATGTAGGTAAGGTACATGAGAAAGGGTAAGTTTATTTTGCGGTTTTTATAGCAAAACTTTTTTTGGCTATAAGAAATCAAATATTTCTTCAGCACAAACACAGAGTTAATTTTCTTCACATGGTGATATCAACAGCTGTTGTTGAAAATCTTTCAAGGATCCTGGAATTTAATGACAATTTTTCTCTTCATTTATAAAAGGTTCTCATATAATGGCACTATGTTCACAACAGATATTCAACGACTGTTTATATCACCATGTGAAGAAAATAATTTTTCTCTTTTTGAATTGAAGCAATATTTTATTTATTTAGGTCAAAAAAAATGTTTTGCTATGAAAACAGCAAAGAGTATTTAGAACACTGACCTTTTATTATATGTTCGCTACATCCCCAACTTATTTATTAAAAGATAAAGAAGAAATTTAGTCTTTATTTATTTTATTCATAGGACTATATCACATAAATTTGAGTTAATTTCTTAATACCTTGAGCCGAAGATAGTTTTATTTACCAACTTTTTATACTAATAGTCAATCATTTTAATTACAACAAATCAGGGTCTTTTTAACCATATCTGCTCATTTATTTTGATTTATTTTTTAGGCGGGAACAGTAAACCGTGGATCTGAGGTGATTGCTGGTGGTATGGTGGTGAATGACTGGTGTGCATTCTGCGGGGTGGACACCACTTCCACAGAATTGTCTGTCATAGAAAGCGTGTTCAAACTAAATGAAGCCCACCCATCCTCAATTGCCACAAGTATGAGGGCATCGCTTATTGAGAGGTGAGTGGAATTTATCAAACTACCTTTGGAAAAAAAATATTCTCCCTTTATTTCAATAATAATTGTCATTATTCCTGACATTGACAACTTAATAATAGTATTGTAGCTAAACATTTTGATATTGAAAGTAAATATTCCAAATGCTTGATAAATTTTTGCTCTTTTGTTCGGTTATAATGTCCAGTTGCAAATATATCAGAAAAATAAAAAAATAAATTAAAGCAATTGTGTTTGTAAAAATCATGTAAAAGAAACTTGGAGGCCATAAGAATGTAGTTCATGAGGACCATGTTAGGTGTCACAAGGAGAAACAAGATTAGGAATGGGTGACCTGGCGGTCTAGGGGTAAGGTGTCAGACTTCTATGCTGGCGGCCGGGGTTCAATCCTCGGTCCCGGCAAAGATTTATCTGATTACCAAACCCTTCCTTCACCTCTGACAAGACGTCTTGTGAATGTGAGGAATGCCAGGCCTCCACTGTGGTTCGGATTCTATGTTAAACTGTAGGTCCTTCATTTCATCTCACAATCACCCTACCATTTCACATTAGCGTAAGTGCGTATAACCCGAACGGGTAGTAAGACGCGGTGCTAATATTAATAATAAAGATTAGGAATGAAGTTATCTGGCTGGGAAAGATTTGGGATACATGGAGTACACGAGATAGTAGAGGAAGCAAGACTGACAAGATACATAAGGATGAAAAAAGAGAGAATACCAAATAAAATGTTGGAAATGAAGTAAAAAAGACCTCAAGGAAGGCCAAGAACGAGGTGATAGAAGCAGATAACAGAAAGAGTGCAAGCTAGAGGAGAGCAATGAACAAACCATCTGGTCGTTAATCTCGGTTTTCTAGACCTGAGTCACTACGTTTTCATTCACTTATCTCCTAATTTGGCCTCGAGCCTGAGTTGACCTCATCCCAGACCCACTGCTACACAGAAAGACTGGAATCACTGGGGATCGAACTCGGAACCTCTGACTTTGTAGCCAGGAACTGTGACCACTAGACCACAAATGTCGTCGTTCTTTTCTATAAATACATTAATAAAATGCTACCTGCTTGTGTGGATGCATAGTCAAAGGTGCTACTTACGAAGTAGTCTAGACTGTGAAATACTGCGAGATCAAGGTTCGAATTTCGGTTGGGTGTACTAAGGGTGGTTTTTCACTCGAACACTGTTACACAACCTCTAAATAAAGCCTTCCAATCCCTAAAACCATTAGCGTAATTTGTACATAAGTGTATAACTCAAATGGGTAGTAAGATTCAATGCTAAAAAATAATAATGCTGTCATTCTAAATATATATTTTTCAACTCTAAATATCTTTATTTTGTTTACGTAGTTATTAAAATTATGTATTTATTATATTGACTTTTCTCAACTAAACACTGAACTCTGGAGCTTTTTGAGAAGCTCACTCAAGTTCCAGTGAACAATGTCAAGCTCGCAAACCCCTTCTCTAACTGTTTGTATGTGTTTCAGTATGTCGTGAGTGCACAGCAGTATTTATCCAAGATACACACAGAAGAATCTTGATGATACTGATGTCCTCTCACTTAAATCAACATCAGTTTCAACACTCCATGTTGAACATAAGAATAATTTTTGAATCGTGGTCATGCCTGGTTTGGCATTAAAATGCCGGTGGTATGATTTATCAATTTGATTGATTTTTTAATTCCTCTTTTTTTAAATGATTTGTCATATGATTTATAAAGTCACATTAATGTATAAATTGTTAATTGAAAATATATTTCATTCCAGTTGTAAATAATATTTTATGTATAAATCCTAATTTTACCTGGGTTTTCTACAAATAGCTTATTAAAATATACTTTTTGTTAATGGATTAAATAGCCAAGCTATTATATTTGCTTGTTACAGTTTAGATGTGTTAAGTGTATTAAGAAATATGTCTTCCCCCAGCGTCAAGCATCTAATGTTGGCACTTTAACATCATTATGTAACACCACTATAGATGCTCTTACTCAGATCGCAGACCTGACATCCATAACATAAATATAGCAGAGGTTTTTTCTCATGAACCTGATGTCTTTATGTTTGTATGTGTAGCTATCCATAAATAATAATACTCTCTGAAATCAATTATGTTCAGAATTTAAAATGGATTTCATGAGTTATTAATTTTGAATCCCTTCTTTAGTAGCACAAAACTTCCGTATGAAATAACGACATTCATTCTTGGTTAGAAGAGTTACGTAATGGGGGGGAGGGGGGGGGGCGTTATGCTAAATATTTACAAAGTGTTACATAGGGGGAAGGGCCTAAAAAATTAAGAAAAAAGCGTTACGTGGTTTATGGACTATCCCAAATAAGAAAGCTTATAACTTGTTAAAGCAGGACAAATACTAATTTGTCAAATTAAATGAAAGTTAGCAACTCCACAGTAATATTAATTAGTGGTGGTAATCAAATCTAATAACAAATTTACCATACATAATTTTAATCCTGCCTGCTGACTGAAACTTCCAACTACTTAGCTTAATAAACCTTATATAGAACTAAGCCACACAAATTTAGTCCTAATTTAAGGAGCTACAAGGGAGGCAATTAGCATGAGTTAATTCCATAGAGAGTTGGACATTATAACGTTATTGTAAAGTGGTCAGGGTTTTAGGCCCTTAGCTCTCAACCTTTTCATTTATAAAATTATATTAGTTTTTCCTTTAGTTTACATATTAATACACTCAAGCTACTGAGAGTACTAAACTGATAAATACATTGTTCTTTTCCATTCATCTAGGCCTAATTTAATTATCTTTATTACTATCACACGGTTAATTATAAGAAAGTGTGGGGTTTTATGGTAATTATAAGTTATGTAAATCATAACCAAAGTTGTAAGCAATATAGGTTTTAAATTTCAATTCATTAACTTCATTTTCAGGCCTTTAAACTTATAATTTAATAGTTTTTCATTATTTAAAGTCTTTGTTGGAATATTAGTCATCAAAATTTATTACTTTTACTTTTCATTTAGCTGTACCCGGAAGCTGAGAGACGCACCTGTTTTTTTTGCACGTGCAGTCTTTCAGGGGAGGGGAAGGTTTTGGCGCGGACTCCTGGCCAATCAGTGCCTTTGGTTTAGCGTCTGTGTTTGACCTTATCTGGAAGGAAAGCGTCAGACGCGGACACTGGCCGGTGAGCACTCAAAGAGTAAAGACACGTACATTTTGTGAACTTATCTTAACGTGTAGAGATAGTCTCGTGATGGGGGAAAGTAGAGGGAGACTAGGTGGCCAAATAATATTGTTTTCTAAATTATGCATATGTGATGAGACCCTGTAAAGGATTTCTGTAAAATAAAACTTAAAATTTAAATGCTACGCTAGATAATCTTTTTTTTTGAATTGGCTGTGTAACTCTACCCCCACCATTATATCAATATAACCCCGAGATGCTCTACAGAAACTGACTGCCGTGGACAACGAACCTAAGAAGAAGATGACAACGCGAGGCCATTAACAACAGCCGACGGCTGTGCCGACTAGGTACAAAAATGGCGCCACGACGTGGGGTTAGTAACCAAAACTGACCACATGGAGGAGGCGACTGGTTACAAAAAATGGCGCCCCACGTTGGGTGCCATTTTTGTAACTAGTCACTCCATGTGGTCAGTTTTGGTTACTAACCCCACGTTGTGACGCCATTTTTGTACCTAGTCGGCACAGCCATCAGCTCTGGTCATCAGCTGTTGTTAATGGCCTCACGTTGTCATCTTCTTAGGTTCGTTGTCCACAGCAGTCAGTTTCGGTAGAGCATCTCGGGGTTATATTGATATAATGGTGGGGGTAGAGGTACACAGCCAATTCAAAAAAAGATTATTTAGCGTAGCATTTAAATTTTAAGTTTTATTTTAAAGCAATCCTTTACAGGGTATCATCACATATGCTTGATTTAAAATAATATTATTTAGCCACCTAGTCTCCCTCTACTTTCCCCCATCACGAGACTATCTCTACACGTTAAGATAAGTGCACAAAATGTACGTGTCTTTACTCTTTGAGTGCTAATCGGCCAGTCTCCCGTCTCTACTCTTCGCGCGCTAACCGGCCAGTGTCCGCGTCTGACGCTTTCCTTCCAGATAAGGTCAAACACAGACGCTAAACCAAAGGCACTGATTGGCCAGGAGTCCGCGCCAAAACCTCTCCCTCCCCTGAAAGACTGCACGTGCAAAAAAACAGGTGCGTCTCCCAGCTTCCGGGTACAGCTATTGATACATTGCATGATGCATAAAATGAAAAGTAAAAGTAATAAATTTTGATGACTCTAATATTCCAACAAAGACTTTAAATAATGAAAAACTATTAAATTATAAGTTTAAAGGCCTGAAAATGAAGTTAATGAATTGAAATTTAAAACATATATTGCTTACAACTTTGGTTATGATTTACATAACTTATAATTACCATAAAACCCCACACTTTCTTATAATTAACCATTTGATAGTAATAAAGATAATTAAATTAGGCCTAGATGAATGGAAAAGAACAATGTATTTATCAGTTTAGTACTCTCAGTAGCTTGAGTGTATTAATATGTAAACTAAAGGAAAAACTAATATAATTTTATAAATGAAAAGGTGAGAGCTAAGGGCCTAAAACACTGACCACTTTACATTATAACTTCATAGAGGCAAAACTATAATTTTACAACCAGTACAAAGCGAACTACCAGGAAACTAGATGCTACTGATAATATGGCTGGACTCTTCCTAAATAGTACCGTCTGAGCAATCAATAGTATTTTTAGCGTATAACCCGAACGGGTAGTAAGACGCGGTGCTAAATATTGTTATTAAAATATTATTAATAGTATTTTAGATCTGTTACAATACCATTAGACCAGAGCTTGAGGCTCAACAAAATATTATGACATCCTCAATACTTATACTTCCTTCACCTCTGACAAGACATCTTGTGAATGTGGGGAATGCCAGACCTCCACCGTGGTTCGGATTCTACATTAAATTGTAGGTCCTCCATTTCATCTCACAATCACCCTACCATTACACATTAGCATAAGTGTGTATAACCCGAACGGGTAGTAAGACGCGGTGCTAATAATAATAATCAATACTTATAGTATCCGCTGTAGCCTGTTCTGTGGCGAGGAGGTGACACAGACACCTCAACCATTGTGGTCTTCAGTACGTCTTCCTAGTTGATGATTGTGAATATCTTCCAGCAGTTTCTCCGTCAAGTAGTTACAATAGAATAGATACAAGGGAACCAAGGTCAGCCCTATTTATACCAGTGGGACTAATAAAATTTGGCAAGGTTTTCTCCACGTACGAAGAGGGGGTGGTAATCATCAAACATCACGCTAGCCGATGACTGTTAGTATCTTCTGGGATGAAGCCTCTCTCATTTACTTATCGTCTGTCTGACTCAGGTGTAAGATGTGTGCGTGTTGGTCTTCCAAGCCGAGTTGCCTCGTTCTTTGGGGCAGCTTTTGATGAGACTTGAGCATCTCTGGCTTGTGGTGTCGCAGTGAGTCTATATCTACCACACATTATTAGAACTTATTAGATCTGGTAGTAATAGTTTTAACCTTTTATAGGGCTTCATTGTGTTTACGTGTTAAAAATTAATTAACACGTTACAACTTAACTAGATCTAGATACATGTTTTCACCCAAGAACATAAAAAGTTCTGTCCCTTCATAATCAAGCAGATGACAAACTTAAGCGGCACGCTTTAGTCCTTTGCAAGGTGTGTGCTTTTGTCCATCCAGCAGTGATCTCTGTATTATAATGGATATACATAAACATAAGCATTGCCAAGTACCAAAGCGTGACGCTCACCTATAGTCTGCTTCACTAAAGAGGTGGTTGGGGAGGAGGGGGGCCTTAGATTTAACGGTTTATTTCTAAGTTATTATCCGAAAACATGTTTCTGAAGAATAAAAGTGTTATTGTTTGAAAATAATTAAGTATTATATCTATTTAAATAAGTAGCTATCATCCATGTTGTTTAGAGTCTGCCAAGACTACACTTGTATTGAAAGTTCGGTAAATATAATGAATAAGGTATCATAAAACTTGATTACATTTGTGTAGTTGCCATACGTTCAAACGATCACTTAGGTTATAGGCTTGTAAAAATTATCTTATAATTTCTTAAAAAGTTGGTTCATATCTTGTATATTGCTTTCAGAAACCATATTATGTTGAAAGTTCGATGATTATAGTGAAACAAGCTAGCTAAGAACTGCATTACATTTGTTTGAATAACATATTTTGTCTAGAAGTAAGAAGTCTACGTTAAAACGATAATTTAGGTTATATGATTGAAAGAATACCGTATCTACTAAACCCTGATGTTAGAAATAATCCCAATCTGTAAGGCTTTATTTCGTACCAAAATACTATCATATATTAGTATTTTGGTAGGATAAACGGCCATTTAGAATGGAAGTAGAAATTCCCTTCTGAAAGGTATTTTATCCTACCTAAATCCTACTAAAGGGTAGGAATATGGTACGAAATAAATTATTCCAAACGAGCTTCCTTCAAAATTAATCGTATATATATTAGCCTACATCAACTTATTTAAAGAAACCCCACCAGTTTCGAACTTTGTTATACTATTCAAAGCTTTTAATAATGATAACTAATCACACTTTTTTGTATCTCATAATTATATTCAATCAAATTAATGAACGATGTCAAAATACTGCATTGCCTTTACGGATATAGGTGAGAAAGAGATACCTGATAGTTTCTCTCTCACACACAATGGTATGCAGATGCAAGCTTGAAAAATTTCAGCCACAGATGTCTATCTAGTTATTTTGATAGAGATCACGGTATAAAATAATAAATCAAATTCCCAAAACACAAGTAGCGATACTAGCGCTTAGGTCCACAACTAAATTATATTATAAAATCATTTGCACAACATAGACATTATTTTGACATAATGTAATCAAATGTTTTCTTCTAATTGCAATTAAATTATTAAATTATCTTAAGAGAAAGGCACGCGCAAAAGAATTGTATAGTTTAAAGAGAAATTTTAATATTGGTGGAGAACTTTCACTTTTTAAATTGGACAATATCAGTTTAGCCTGTTTAAGAGAAAACAATATAAGAACTATTATTTCAAACGTAAATATTTTTTGCTCATTATATTTCGACAGAAGATGTTTCGGGGAGCTATTTCAAGAACAGCTAAGAAATGCAATTACGCAACTTCAGGCACACCATTATTGAAAGATGATCCTTCTAAAATGGCTGCTTGGCAAATCCATTCCTATGGAGAGCTAGAAGACCTTCAACTTTCTCACTCAGCTAGGTCACCACCTATTACTAGCCCAGATGAAGTTCTCATTCAAATTTTAGCGACTTCTGTAAATCCTATAGACTTGGCCTTAGCGAGAGGCTATGGCTCCAAGCTTTTGGGCATTTTTCGGCAAGCTCTTGCCTGTAATTCATCCGAAATTATAGAGTTTCCTTTGATCTTGGGGCGGGACTTTTCAGGGCGAGTTATAAGTAAAGGACATGGTGTAGGACCAGACTTAAAACTGGGGGATGAAGTGTGGGGTGTAGTGCCTCCTCACAGACAAGGTTGCCATGCTGAAAGAGTGGTACTTAATAAAAATCTATTGCACAAGAAGCCCAGCAATTTAACATCTGTTGAGGCAGGGTCTATGCTGTATACCTCTGTGACTGCTTGGGCAGCACTTAAGGTTAGTTCTGATTTAGATTAGATTTAGCTTGTGATAGGCCTATATTTTTTTATTAGTATATTATATTCAATATAAATAAAAACTTTAATGGTATAGAGGATCTGGTCAGTGAGAAAATGAGAAATCTTAAGACCTTAATTAGCTTCTACTTTCTGTGATATGAGCAAAAATGATTATAAATTGTTATATAATATTTGGGCCTGGGGCAATAAAGGAGAGGTAAGCTATGGGTTTCAGGTCCCCCTGGTTTCCTCCCTGAAATTTTCTAAAGTTTTTATTATGAAGCATGAAATTTAAGTTGGCTTTGTATCAAACTTCAAATAGCATATAGAAGCATTCACTTTTTAAAAAAAATTGCCAGGGTGGGACAACTACAGATAGTATTTTGGGGCATTTCATTTCTAAAAAGTTATAGGCAAATATCACTTAATTGTTTCTAGAAGCAGCCAATTTTTTTTAAGTCGGGAGGGGGCCACTCCAAATAGCTTTCATATGCATCTAATACTTAGCAAGGACCACTCCAACCAACTTCTAAATGCATTCAACTTTAATTGGGGTTGGGAGAGACCATTTTCAATAGCTTCTAAAAGTATATATAATTTTTTTAAATTTCCAGGCGAGGACTATTTCAAATAGCTTCTAAGGGCATTCACTTGATTTTTTTTTAACTTACAGGGGGCAAACCAGGTTAAATAACTTCTAGAGTTAGCCTATTTAATTTATGAAAAATAAATTAGTTGAGGAACACTCTAAATAGCCTGTCTTCACAGGAAAAGCTATTAATACCTTTGTTTGGAGGACAACCGCTACCAGAAATTTTTCATAACCTACGGTTCTAGGGCCAATAAAGGGTAGAGACAATATTTTTGTAAACTTGAAATATTGGTGTTGACAACATGATAAAAAAATGGATACCCGGTACTTGATCATTGACTCTTACTATGGCTCTAAATATTGGCTTCAAAACTTTCCTGTATATCTTCCAGGTAGTGCTAAGCTAATCTACACTCTCTCTTGTTTTAATATTGGGACTATCCATTAACATAGGCTATCTGTTATTAGTCAACACAAGGGTCACGAACAAACTTGCCTAATTCCAGAGGCAAGGAATGGGAATAATATACGAGTAAGCACATTAGAAATTGCTTGGAGGAAGGATAATACCAACCTCATTGTATTCAGTCATAAATTAAATCTTCACCTCATCAAAATCAAGCCTATTTTACCATTTTTTTTCAAACTCCACCTGTTGGAAAGCTAAAGTTACAAGTAATTCTGATTAGGTTAGACACAAAACCTTTAGGGGTGTGTAGTGGTAAAACAGAATGTGCGCATGCGCTGACAAGTCCAAGCTGAATAATAGTTGATATAAATTGGAGATTGATGACAAAACCCTCGGTTTTTTAATGTCTGTCCAAAAAACATGTTCTCTCAGTTTAGTTGTATTTTTCAGTGTAACAACATAGAAGTATAGGGCTAGGAGTAAATATGTTTTTCCTCTAGTACTAGCAAATATGTTTTAATATTAAAAAGAGAAAAAGAAATACTACCCTAAAATATCACCACCCACCTCAATGCCTCCTTCACTCCACTGAAGTAAATTTTCATGTGTAACATCACCAGCAGAACATTACTAGACCCTATGGAAGTTAAAAGAGATAGGAAAACACATCAAAACACACATTTAAGGGCATATAATACAACTTCAGATCAAAGAGCTTAACCTATGAAATAATATAAAAGTAGTTTTAGTAAGACCTGCTTCATTGTCCGAATGGACTAAAGACTCACTCTTGTTTTAGACGGGTCTGCTGCATACAGAGAGATTGGGGTTAGAATCAAATAGATTACCTCTAAAATGTCTCCTTTCTCATCCCTAACCTATTAGAGTAATTATCATATAATACCTATAGCTTGAACAGGTAATAAGATGCACTGATAAAACAAAAGTTTGAGTAAGCTTAACTTTTATAAATATCAAACAAATTTCTTCCTATTTGAGTAGGACTCTAGCCTAGTTACATTTAAAAATATAGGCCTATTGTGAATCTTATTTATTTCCACAATTTGGCTTCCAGCCTTTATCAAATACTTACAATAAACATCCCATCAACCTATCAACCAACCAAACAACCAACCAACCAAAGTTTTGTAGTACGGTATTCATTTCCCTACAATTTCCCTATCAAGATCATTACCCCCTTTTTTTACTCTATGTTACTATCAACATTTTTGTGAATGCAGGTGTCTGGAGACCTTCTTTTCCTGCCATCTCGTGGTAAGAGAGTCCTAGTACTCGGCGGTTCTGGCGGCGTTGGGACTGCTGCCATACAAATGCTACGAGCGTGGGGCGCACATGTGGTAGCAACTTGTAGTACAGACGCCACTTCCTTGGTGGAGTCCCTTGGTGCTAACACTGTCATCGATTACACTCACCCAGATTCACACAGACATATCCGTGAGGAAGGGAAATATGACATTATCCTAGATACAGCAGGGATTGGGTCGAGTGAGGGGCCAAGCTATGCAGATTGTTTGAAGGACTGGAGCTTATCTAAATATATCACCTTGACTTCTCCTCTGTTACAAAATGTTGACAATCATGGTCCAGTAGCAGGGATGGTTAAGAATGCTCTGGACCTCATTGTACCTAATATAAGAACTGGATTGGTAAGCTTTATATTATAAACATCTAAGATAAATTCCATTACAATGTTTAATCATCACTTATTAAATTGGAAATTTTATTCTATGTATATTTGAAAAATGACACTTGGACGGTAGAATCAAATTCGAGACTTTTGACTTAATGTGCCAATGATTTACCACTTCCAAGATAACTTATACAAACCGCAGCATAAATGCTGGCCCTGAGTCCCTGTGTCTGTGTGTTATAAGGGTCAGTGCACTTGACTACAAACCTATGGTTGTCAGGCTCGATACCCAACTGGTACAGTGGGTATTTTTTCCCAAGAGGGGAATCATCCCAACGGCCATCAGGATTTGGTTAATTAGGCTTAAGTTAAGGTTAAGATTACTCCTGTCTCCACACCTTCATAATAGCTACTCTCTCATCATCTGGCTGTGGGTACGACCTATAAACAACCTCCAAAGGTGTACCCTGGGAAACGTTCTCTGCCACCAGAACAGCTAAAAGTCTACAGACACATACATGCGCGCACGACCAACGATTAACTAAATATATCACCTGGTCAAAGTTGCCATACATTAAAAAAAAAAGTAACTATGTATTTGATGACCATACATGTCCATAACAAACTCTGCCTTAAACTATAAATGATTAATGACCCTGACTACAGGATGAGTTCAGGAGGGACCAGTGCTAGAACATTAGTGTACTAAGTTAAATGTCCTAAGTTTGATTCTTATGATCAAATGTCAATTTTCAACCATATTTAAATGAATTCCTGTGAGTAACATTATATCTGTACCAAATGATAATTTCAACCAATGGAAATTTGTGTTACTATCATTAATAATGTGTATGATTATAATGTTGTTTAAATATAAAAATATATATGTACAGCAACGAATGGAATGTCTCAACCATTTCACTTGTACAGTCATTGTTCTAAACTCATGTTTGACATTGAACATGTTGTTTTATATTAAATGTTGATGTAATAAGTGAGGAACATTCGTTTGCTGCCACCCCATCAGTTGACTTAGACTGCCAATGATGGGGTGATCGGGGCTTGAATCCCGGTCAGATGTACTGAAGAAGGTTTTTCCTAAATGGTTTTCCACTTTCCCTCTATGCAAAATGCGAATACACTGAACATAAGTTCAACCTTCCTCATACCCAGTACATAAGCATAACCAGCCCATAGACATATAACTCAAATGAGTAGTAGTAAGAAAGACGCAGTGCTAGATATATTATGTTTAGAACTAATTTAGGTTAAAATGTCTGTTATTTCCTATTTCAGGTAAGTGGTTCCAGTACTGTGAGGTGGGGATTCTTTCTCCCAACCCCTCAATCGCTGTCCGAGATCACCGAGCTAACAGAACAAGGCAAGATTACGCCAATAGTGGAGAAAGTTTACCCTTTTACTGAGATGCCAGCAGCTTATGAAAGAGTAAAGTGTGGCCATTTACGTGGAAAGATTGCCATTAAGGTTGATGAGTGAAGGAGCATCACTACCAATACCAATACTAGCTTCTTAAATGAATATTTTGGTACATAAAGTTGATGTTAATGGTGCCTACTTTATCATCATTTAATAATTTGGACAGTAAATTAGTCTTTCATAATAATGTTTAGGAGTGAATGAGATCATGATAATTTTATTTTATTTTAATATTCCCCAAAACAAAAATGTCCAGGGAATTAAAATAGTAGTTTTGATAATTTAAAAACTAAGAAGTGGCAAGTATAATTCTTTATATTAAAGAAAACTTGTTTTTGCATTCACTATTCTGTCACCTTAGATATTGAAACTATCTATTGGTGAATATTATGGTTTATTTTCATTGTTTTCAAAGTGTATTTTGCTTTCTATTTGCTGGTCATTATTTAAAGTAGGATTATGTTAAAGAGAGCAGTTTAGAAAAAAAACTTTTTTTTAGTTGACATTAATAACATTTCACAAATTTATCAGTATTATTTCATATGTATTGAAACCCTTCTATAAAAAGTGACAGCTTCAGATCACTTAGCTTGACGTATGAAATCTCTAAAATTAGTTTTAAGAACTTTTGTACCTGTTAGATACCATCCTTTCTACCAGAATACTTCTATTTGTAGTCAATATAATTGAAAGAAGAAGAAGAATGGAGATAATAGAGTTTAAGAAAATTCATCTGCACTAATCTGCTTAAGGGATGGTGTTATATTCTAGACAATCACTCGAGATTATGTTATACATGTTACAAGCGTGGAAACTGATATGTTCTAATTTGATACTCCATAACGAATACCGTTCAACTTCACTTTCCCTAATGACTCACATCTGGCCACACCCACTGTGACCTTTACAACCTCGTGTAGCCAATCACTCCACAACACATTTCCTCACATTCATAACTGATGATAAGCCATGAAATACAATACGAATGTTCATTGTGTGCATTGTAAGAGCCAAGTATGCTAATGCTTAATCACAATATAGGAAAATAATACCAGTGCAACTTTAATCTTATCTACGTGCAGACATGTATATAAATAAATAGATGTGTAGTGTTTCAATTTTCATGAAAGTTTTACTAACAATTTATTATTACTTAGTATAAGGTCTAATGTAACAAGGGCCATATTGCACACATGTCCGATAAGAAATAGAAGATTAATTTTGACATTAGATTGTTGTCTGATTTTATTAATAATTGTGTTTAAATAATATGTATAGCAAAAAGATTAATATATATATATATATATATATATATATNGATAAAGTGGGGTTATAATTATGTATAGCAGTAAATCAGCTATTAAAAATATCACATTTATTATAATAATTTAACAATCTAGTCTGTTAGTAAATGGTGAATAAAAGCAGGCTGTAATTAATAAAGTATAGTATAATTAAATAAGATTACCATTAATGTTGTGAGGTCATATAATCCATAAAATGGTGAATACTAAATTATTACTTTATATCATAACTGTTAGAAAGGTTAGGAGGAATATCATAGACTTGAATGTCCAAATGAACAAAGTAACACTTTACTAAACAAGATAATATAAATGAAAATGGCACATGACACTACATGGCGATCTTCGAGATAACGAGCATCCAGCAAGACAAGAACACTATGATGTAGGAGGTCATGTGCGCATTCTTACCGTCCATGAATGTGGGTATGCGTAGCGCAGATGATGACACTAGTTGTGAGCTGAGACACGTAAACAAATGTTCTCAGCGTAGCCTATGGTGTTGCCCTTGTTGTGGGTAAAGGACTCATGACAATAACAATTAATTGTTTAATCATACACCATAAAAACATATTAATTAGGCCTGAACATGGGTGGGCAAAATTGATTAAAAAGCTAGTCTAATTTATAATGTCAGACACATAAGTAAAATAATTACTGATTAAAATTTTGAATGATGATTCATAAATTATGGTGGGGATACCAGAAAAACAGTGAGGTAAAGAAAATTGTTTATAGAAGGAATTTTAAAATGATGCTGGAGAAATCAAGTTAGAGAAATATTTTAGAAACTGAATTTCTTTTCTTTGTGTAGTCCAGTCACTCTAGTATGCTACCAAAACAGTAGTAAGCTAGTTTCAATGCTTGTCTATTATTGATTCATCCTAAGCTGAGACCTGACGTAAACAAAGTCGCGCAGAAGTTTATGCTCTGATTTGCTAGTGAACAGACTTCAATGGTTTCCTTTCACTAAATAGTCCCTCCTATGTGTTGTATTAAACTTGTTTTAAAATAACATTAGAAAATTATTATAACTAAAATTATTACTTCATTTGATTTAGAAATTATACTTTAAGCTTTACAAGCGCTATTCAAATACTAACAAACTCTTGACTCAGCGTTGAGGGACTCCATGGTACTATCCTTATCACATAAAACGTCAAGTCAGCATTGGTCAGTAGACAGTTCATCTCAGCAGTGTTAAGTGACTGTTGTGAGCGTTGAGTGCTTCCCATCTATGTATGGTGTTTTTTTTAAGTCCGTCTCGAGTTTTGCTAAGCATAAGACAGAAAATTTAAAAGCATTAGAAAATAAAAAAAATTGTAGTGACCTACTTTGCTATATATGATATACATGGTCGTGCCTGTTTAAAATATATCACTGGTGTTCCACCAATCATGTAACTCCTTTGCGGTAACCTGGCGGTCTAGGGGTAAGGTGTCAGACTTCTATGCTGGCGGCCAGGGTTCAATCCCAGGTCCCGGCAAAGATTTATCTGATTACCAAACCCTTCCTTCACCTCTGACAAGACATCTTGTGAATGTGAGGAATGCCAGGCCTCCACCGTGGTTCGGATTCCACGTTAAACTGTAGGTCCTTCATTTCATCTCACAATCACCCTACCATTACACATTAGCGTAAGTGCGTATAACCCGAACGGGTAGTAAGACGCGGTGCTAATAATAATAACTCCTTTGCATAGTGATAGGGGAATATTTGTTAACTTCAGGTCTAAGGTTAGGATGAATCAATAATTAGTATCATTATCAGGACATGAATAGAAAAAATTCACCATTTACTAACAGGGGACATTGTTTTAAATTGTAATCTTTTTAATAACTGAAAAACTATTATATATTGCAAGAAGAGCCTGAACTTTTAAATAACTACTTCAGATTTTTTTCAGCTTTGTAGTATTCTTCTCTTTTCAAAGGGTGCTTAAAAAAAAGGTACTTCTCTGCTGAAAAATCTAATAAGTTGATTGTTGTGTTGAAAAAAGGGGATTTCTCTCTTTCACTGAATATCTAGACTTATATTTTCATTTTGAAGTATTATGATAATACAGTAGATGTGTATTAAGCTATTTTTGTGTTTTTGGAGTGTTAAAGTTTAAATAAAAATCCTGTAAATGTTGTGTAATATATTATAAAATCGTTGATAATGTTGGAGATAATAATATGATAATGTATTAATTTCTTAAATACAAATTGTTTATTGCTTCTCAGAAAAACTACCTTCAGGGAATTATAGAAGAAGTGCCCTTACTTAAAAATAATAAATAGGTGTAATGTGTTATTGTCTTTATTAGCTGGAAACGGTAATGAGTGTGGTTAGCTAGGTGTGCACAGGAATTGTACCACAAATTATTGAGAAAGGAGTGGATATCTCAAGACAATTCAGGCTTTAAACATTCCCAGATTCTCAACAACGATGCTCATCTTAACCCTAAATCATTACCTGTTCATCCATATATTCTTTAACCTAATACTGACACTAAACCAGCTATTTAAAACTCTAACCAGCCATATATTTCACTTCCCATGATGACCATCTAAACCTTCAATTACCTAGCTATACTGACAAATACTAGGGATAAGGAAATAGTTAAGTTATTTTAACCAATATGATAATCTCGACTTCAATAGTAGTTGATTAACCATATATTGATTAGTTTTTTAACTTGTCACTAGGATCTGGATTGAATAAGTTGCTACTCTAAGTAACATTGCTTCAATTGTGTCATTCCAGGAGGAAATAAATAAAATCATGAAAAGTGAAGTGTAAAGAACTTGTGCATTTGCCATATTGGCAAATTGGCCAAGTGGCAGGAAAAGGGCTAAACTTTTCTCTTCCAGACTTGGACACTATTGCCACCTGTGGGAAATTTGGGTGAAGCTAAATCAGTATTGTGAGATTTCAACAGCCGATTAATGAATTCCTTCTCCTACCCTATTCCCTGGGGCTCTGTCGGCCTGAAGCGGGCAGTGGGAAAAAATTGTTGAAAGTGTCAGCGACAGGTTTTTTTTCATAATGGATACTTAATTTCTGTTGTGTTTTATTATGTACAGTAGTTTAGATTGCTTTTGTTGTTGCAAAGTGGTTTTATGTTTAGAAAAGTGGATATATAACTACGCTGTTTTATGTCAATGGAAACCTAGTTTAATCATGTGAAATTGGTAAGAGTCAGCATTACCAACTGGGTAAAGCTGGACTCACTTGTGAGTGTATATACTCCGGCCAAAAGCGTGTATAATTAACGCAAATCTATGTCTACAATCATAAGGAATCAGGAGCCCAGAATTATGCAGAGTTAATCACCAGGACCTTTCTTTGGTACCGACAGGGGTCCTAGACCTACCAAGACGGAACATCACATGCTTTCAAATATAATCCATAACCGAGTTCACGGTAAGTTGATAGTATTTTGATTAAGAAGAGAATTGATTAACAGTACAACCAGTTAAGCTAGCAGAAGACAAACTGAAGGCAATTGAATACAAGTCTGAAAACAGGAACGTGGTAATTTAGATGGCAGAAAAATCTTAAAGAGGGAGTGTGAACTTTTCGATAGGAAAAATTAAGAATATACATTTCACCGCAAGAACAGGTTTATACTATTTTATGAGATATACTAAATCATTGTAATATGTGAAAGCCTGTAGAGAGGCAATTATATAATTCAATTTGTTATTAATAAATCTAGAGAAAGAAGAAATATTCTGGGTGTAAGTTATCTCAATAAAAAACACTATTGGTCATGCCTGCAACTTTTAAACTAAGAGGGATATATTGAGGGTTAAAATATCACTTAAACTGGCGACAAGAAAAGTTTTATGTTGAAAAAGAAAAGGAGAATTGATGGGAATGGTTAAGAAGTCGGAAAGGTATAAAATGTTGTGGTGTTAGCTGAAACAATAAGTAAAACGGGTGTATGATGTGCAGTATATAGGTTGAGAGGATAATAATATGACAAAAAGTTTGGGATATATGTATGGAAGCTTTGGTTTGGGAAAAGGAGTGTATAGGAACGAACCATAGGTCAACTCAAAAAAGAGTTTGTAGAAACTAAAGAATGCAGACCCAAAGTTTCAATCTAGTGAACGTATAGATCACACTTTATTTTATTAATGCATTTTTCACATGTTCCTTAAACTAGGGCCTGGAAAAAACAATACGGCCATTTATTGTATTGTTTAAAAACAATATTAATTTGCCTATATTTTTTTTCCAGATCTTGCTATAAACATGGAACACATAGTTGGAAATGTCACTATTGAAAGGCTACTTTTTGACTAGTTCATTTCTTTATTTCAATAGCCTATTATTTTTTTTCCAGATCTTACTATAAACAGGGAACACACAGTTGAAAAGGTCACTATTGAAAGGCTACTTTTTGACTCTTTCATTTCTTTATTTCAATAGGGACCTTTCTACATTATTATAAAGTTTTTGGTTGTTTTAGTAATGCAGTGTATATTTTATTCAGAGACAGTTTAGTTTAAAAATGGTGAGCTGGGAGTTCAAGGAGAAATTAATGGGAAAATGTTGATTGTTGAAAGAGTAAAAGAATGGTTGTAAAAGGAAACACTCTTTGAATTTTGTATAAAGTTTGGCTAAATAAAATGTATTTAGTACATCATTATTAAATATGTTATGTGATTAGTTGCCAAATATAAGCACAAATAAACCAGCCAGCTAAGTCAACCAACTCAGAGGTCCTGGGTAGAAAATAGAAAAATAAGGTAATCTACATATAGTAAATATTTTGTGCTAACTTTTTTACAAATGTTTTTCCTAAGCTAGCTTAAGTGGCTTATAAGTACTACAATTATTAGTAAAACCTAGAAGTTAAGAATATAAAATAATGTGGGTTAAACTTTGCTGGCAGGAGGGTGTACGTTAGTACAAAAATAATAACAACAAAGCATCACATCTTAGTGCCCATTCGTGCTACACGCTGTTAGTACCATACATTGTTGGATGAAATAGTTTTTGACACAGCTCAATAACAACCTCATAGGATAAGTATATCATGAATTCAGCAACAATGAACTAACCTAAAAATGTTCATATTGAAAGATTGGCTGGGGTGTATGACAGAGTGATTAAGGTTGCAGAAATGCGGATTCTCGGCAAATATAGCATCTTGTTATAGACATACAAGACATAATAGAGGAGTTGCAGGGTGTATGCACTCAGTTGAGTGCACTACAATTGTGTCAGCAGACTTCCATAAGATGACATGACTGTGCAAAACGGTCAGATCAACGAGCAGTTCACACGATTAAGTGATTACATAATCACAACTCATCTGTTTTGTGGACCATAGCAAAAGATTCCACTAATGCAATAGGAAGATTATCGGAACAAGTCAATATCAGGTAGGAAAAATTTCGGCCTTTGATGAGTTTACATAGATCCGGTGCTATTGATTAGTAACATTGACAAAATGGTGAAGCAGAGATTATTATAAATAACTTTGCTTGAAGAATGTTAGAGAGGATAACATGAGTCAAGTATTTGAGAAAACAAGTCTCTCTGAAGGAGTAGGAGGAGGAGGTCAGTTTGAAGACAAAAGGTGAAATCGAGTGCATACAGCAGAAAGTAGCTGCCTTGGTTCTTGATTGTTTGTTGGATATGTTACCATTATTGTTGCAATGTAGACTTTCAGCAGATAACATTCCTCCTTTTAGTGGTGATGTTATGGAGAATCCTGTGACGTTCTTAAAGAAGTCAAAGATATTCTTAATGACACTGGCTTTACTTGAAAGCGAAAAGGTAAAAAGTATTGAATTCACTATGGCCAGTACTGCGCCACATTGGTGGACATTGGAGGAAGAAATGGTGATGTCAAGGGTAGAATTTCACCTAAAGTTCCTAGATAAATTCTGATACCCAGGGATACACGGTTTGAAATATAAATAAGGGGGAAGTGGTTCAATGGAGGCTCATTTTATTAATTTCTATTAGCAGAGCTATCATTTTAGCACTGCTTTGATAGATGTGGAACTTTAATGAATGGCCTTTAGTCAATTTTCTGGAAGAGTACAGGAGCGTCTAGGATTTTCAAAAAGGATAATGTACCATAATTCTACAAAGATATCCATAGTTTGGACAGTTTAGAGCCTTAATACTTGGCATGAAGCAGTGACATAACCAGGATTTCATTTTGGGGGGTGGGGGTTTAAAGTAAAGTTCCCCCTTCCCCAATTTATCGGCCTGATCGTAACCCATCACACCTGAACCATCCACCGCTCCCCCACCTCTTGCAACCAGTACAGTGCAATTGTGTTAAATCGCGGATCACGAAATTAAATATAGCACACTATGGAGCCGCTTAAAAATAACTTTTTCCCATGTAGCTATAGCTGACAATTTCTAGGCATAAGGGAATAGTTAAGTTATTTTAATCAATATGATAATCTAGACTTATATAGTAGGTAATTGATTAACCATATATTTATTGGTTTGTTAACGTGTTACTAGGATCTGGATTGAATAAACTGCTGTTCTAAGTAACATTGCTTCAATTGTGTCATTCCAGGAGGCTATCGATTAAATTATATTTATAGTGTCAGTTTCTTTCAGATGTGTATTTTTGTTAACCACTATGGTAAATATGCACTAAATTGTGCCACTTAAAAATAATTTAATTTAACTAACTTCAAGAAGTGTTCTGACATCTAAAACAGTTACTATTTTTAATATTTGAGTTGAAATTATTGTAGACAGATCACCGCTTTAGCAAGGAACCAGTCAGACTTATCTTGTGATTTGCTTCAAATTAAGTCAATTTACTTGTGCAGTTGTGTTTCGGTCTTGCTAAGTATCACGCTTGCACATGAAAAAAATAACTTTTACTGTCTGGCTAACGCCTGGGAGCCAAAATTTCGGGTGAAGGGGGGTCCGGGCCCCCAGACCCCGCCCCCCCGGTTACGTTGTACTTCCCAATACTAGAATTTCCTTCACCACCTTCCAGGTTTCAAGGCGGCTATCAATAAGGTTTCCTTTACTCTCTATCAGTGAATTGACAACAGCAAGATCAAGTGAGTCAACCTGTAGAAGGGCAACAAAAATTGGTATCTTACAAAAAACAAGTAGGATCTAATGTGAGAGTTTGTTGCCCAAATGTATGACAAGAGTGTACTAGCGTTGATTCTTCGCCCTTATTTTTTAATTTCTATGAATGATACTTACCTAAGGGACAACATTCAACAGGTGAGGCGAATCCTAATGGGGTGTACTGCCTGCATCAACTGTTTTTAATGTAAACTCGAATTTGAATTAATTTGGATAGTATACCAGTGCCAAGAAGAATCATAAGCAACAGCAGCAATCAATGCCATATCACCAACTTGAGGATTTGATTTACCAGGGTAGTAACACGATCAGATCAACACAAAATAGGGGAGGTGATCACGGACGGAAATATCCAGGTAAAAATATCTGTTTCTGAATGAAGGGATGAACCGGCACTGGTCTGATTTGGAGGTATATGTCTGTATTGGATTGAGTAGGTGCAGACTATTTCAAAGGAACGGGCATAATACCTTTTCATCCAGAAAGTTTATTGCAGTTAGGTGATCTTATGTTAGGGTAGTAGGCTCCTGTATCAAATTACTGAACTAGGCAGCTGACAGGGGCCTTTATTGTTCGTGAAAAAATTGTCGAGGTGACCCCAAATAACGGGGTTTCTCTATTGATCTGTTGATCTAGAAAGAGTACCGTACAACAACAAACGTGTTTATTCACGTCTTCTTCTCACCAATTGACAGTTTATGATTGGATAATTTGTTTAAGCTTAACCTCTTCAAGTAATAGAATGTAACAAATTAATAGAATTCCATTTTGAATAGGTTTGGGAAAGTCAAACCTAGCTTCCATTGTTGCCTTCTCATGTGCTATATTTCTCATAAAAGAGAAGATGCCAACAAATTTCAAAGACAAAAAAAGACTTTCTGTAAGGCTTTCCTTTTGACACTTTTTTTTTATTATCTAAATAAGTTATGAACGTTTATAATAACGTAGACAGGTCCATGTGAAAATAAACAAAAGATTATGTCAAAAAAGTAGCCTTATACTATTCATGTGAAGATGACTTTAGCTTGCTACTTTTTCACGTGTGTGGAAACATCATTGCTAAAAAATAATTGATATAACTTCTTTTTATGCTAAATTAGTGATAGACGTATCTTGGTTTGGAAGAGTTGGGTAGTTTTTAAATAATGGATTTTGATGGAAAGTGGTATTTGGATACTTGGTCATTCTGTTTATCTGTGATTTTATTTTGATGAAGTGTCAAAATTGAACTTTTATATTTATTAAATTATTAAATATTTATATATATTTATTAGTAATAGCTACTTTATTGTCGCTTTTGATTGTTATTCAGGTAAATAAATTTGCCCTTAATAGCCTTGTCAGATGTAAGCATAATCACTTTCTGTACCTGTGTTTTAAAGAAGGCAAGGCTCATTTTACAAAAACCTCACCAATATTTCTAAATATTTGAAATACAATTTGAAAATTGTAACACGTCAAATTTGATATATTTATAGATTAAAGCTGGATAACAAATACTATAGAGCTATCAATCATACCCATGCGTTTAAGCCATTGGTAGAGGGAGGGAGAGAGTATTAGTGACAGCTAGCAGAAGATTCTATATTAAAAACAACCTATTCGGGAATATCATTTAGCTAGTAATACCACATCAAATGAGTCTAATAATACTTTCAGCCAATGTTTGTAATAAAGAAACTTCAGCTAACTGTCACACCTAGACTCAAATCTACAGGTACTATACACTAATTTTGGCTGTTTTTTTGTTTAAAATAGCACAATTATTTGGCATTCTAATCAAAACAATGACCATTTCAATATAAATCAAATACTCTTTTGTGGTTGAGTGGTCTAAGACATCACTGTGCCATTAGATTGGACTTCAGATGTTGGAGAGATCAGGGTTTGAATCCTGGGCGGGTTTACTGAGGCTGAGTTTCCTAAATGGTTTTCCATTCTCTCTCTCTCTCCACACAAATGCGGGTATGCCTAAACGGCCTATAAATTCCACATTCCTCATCTTGGCCCTACTCTGTTAGTGTATACATCTAACATGGGCAAGTAGCCTGGTAAGATGTGATTTAAAAAAAATACTAGGCAATAATGTAAAGGGGTTGATATTTAGACACTATTGAAGCTCTGAAAATATTAATAAACCAATTTTTTAATCACTTTATTCACTCAATATTATTGCTATTGCTTTATTAAAAACATGAGTAGCTTAGGGCCTTTTTGTGGTGTAAACATTGCTAAGTTCATTCGTTTTACATACAAATATGATACCATACTAACACTTATAAAGGACCAAAAAACTATTTTCTCAAACAAACTAGGTCTACACCTATTCTTGGTTCAATTTATATGTTCTGATAACATTTTGTGACATTACAAACTTATTATTATTAGCACCCCGTCTTACTACCTGTTCGGGCTATACACACTCACGCTAATGTGTAATTCTAGGGTAATTGTGAGATGAAAATGGAGGACCTACAGTTTAACGTGGGATCCGAACCACGGTGGAGGCCTGACATTCTCCACTTTCACAAGTTGTGATTAATACAACACAAACTTATTAAAAAACAGGACTACCATATTATCAAGGGCAAAAATAGAGGACACTTTTTCAAATTGGTTAAGAAAAATAAAAAAACGCTTAATTAATAGCCCTGGGTATTTTCCACTCGTTCCAATTTCTTTAAAAGTTCAGGAATACTAATAAGCCTAGCTACAAAATCGTTTACCGGTACATGACATGGTCTTAAAAATTTTAATGAATATTTAAAATGTCAGACTTTGATTCATCAGACAACCTCTTTCTATTTTTTTTGGCCAGTGACTACTCAGAAAAAATGCATTTTCCCCCTCTCAAGTTCGTCTCTAAATTTATATTCACACTTTGTCAAATTATTCTAAAAAAAAATCTACCACTAGACAATAACACAATTTTCCCCCCTATTATTGGTATTAGCATCGGTCATCAAAAACCTGAATAATTTTGCCTTTAAAAAATCCGCCCATACTTATATTTCTCATCTCAAAAAGAGAACATGTCCAGGTAAAGAAGACGTATAGTATGGTTTGAGTACAAGTGGCCTTATCATAATTATATATAAATTAATGTCTGTAAGATCTAGATTTTTTGACTCAGCTAAAACTATATTAGAACAGGCAATCAATAAAGATATATTTATAGTTTCAGTTATACTGTTAACCACTATGATAAATGGAGATCTCTGTCAGCAAGAATATCAGCAATTGTTACAGTCACTGAAAGGAACTGTAGAGGGCTTGCTCATCAGTCATGTCTCCAATGTTTGGAACATCTATGGCGGCCTCAACCGATTACACAAAGCCATGGAGAAGATTTTCAAACATGGTTGTCGTGTATTCAATCATGATGTAAGTTTCACTCAAATGTTTATTAATATACATAATAATTAAAAAATTAAAAATAGAGTATTTCTC
The DNA here is from genome assembly GCA_902151425.1 of Timema shepardi. Taxonomy (NCBI): domain Eukaryota; kingdom Metazoa; phylum Arthropoda; class Insecta; order Phasmatodea; family Timematidae; genus Timema; species Timema shepardi. The sequence continues at coordinate 168,943 of CABFVX010000123.1, forward strand.
GTTTATTATAGGATGTGTTAATCCTTCTATCTAGTGCTTTCAATAGGCATGTTGTATACCTTTAACCTGATAAAGCGGCACTCTGATTCATTAACAAACTGCCCCTATTCCTTGTAACACTGGACTCTCTTATTGCACTTATGCTTCATATAAGGAGCTAGAAAATCACTGAGGGTACGGCCATATTCGTGACCTGGTTGCTGCGACCAGGTCAACAGAACGTTAGGCAATATTATCTTTATGGGAAACCCAAAGTCGTTCACATTTGTGAGCTTGTTTTGCAGTTATCTTAATTATTAGCTTCCGTAACCCATTGTAGGCCTACTTTTTATTTTAGGTTTAACATTTGCTCTTTATTGTTTCTTTTCGTGCATAAAACATCAAAGCTTATGATGATAAATATACTTTGTGTTTAATTTGATAGTTAGAAAAATACATGCATTTACTAAATTTTCCTACATACAGTGTACATATACAGCTTTCATCTCCAGTATTTTCATTCACCTGCATAAGTGTTTGAATGGTTTAACATGTCACTCTCGGGTTAGACCGGCTTTCTGCTGACTGGGAGATCGAGGTTCGAATCCAGGTTGGATGTACTGAGGGTGATTTTCCAAAACGGGTTTCCACACTCACTCCTTGCAAATGTGGGTACATCTCAATTAAAACTCTACCTTCCTCAACCTTTTTCCATTGGCATAATCAATGTATAGGTTTAACTCAAATGGGAACTAAGACATGGTGAAATAATTGTTCGTAAGGACCTATTATTTATCTATCTTGTTTCATCAATAACTCCTTTTTTATAATTAGGTATAAATTAATTTCACTCTGGGCCATATTACAATGTGTTTTGACAGGGGGAACCAGATTGCTTGGTGTTCATTCAGGGGCTAAACTGGCTTCAACCTTCTCTGGCAGTGTCACCAACATCCCTCATAGAAACGGATCTTCCGCAACATGTAGAGATGAACGACAAGGCACTTGTTTGGCTTTATAAAAGGCAAGTTTCTATTGTTATGTCACATTAATAAGAAAATGTATCAACAAGGTAAATTATTACAAAAATAAAATCAAAGCACGTTTTTTAAGTTGCATTTAAATTAAAAGATGAGCTGGGCAAGTATTTAAAATTCTTAAATAAAATTTAATCTTCGTTTCTATACTCTCAAGTTTGTGTTGAGTTAGTTAATTGTGGAATATGCTGGAACAATGAATTCATAAATGTTTTTGCACCCAAAAATTATCTTTTCATCTTTAAGGAATTTAATAAATTCTTTATATTTTATAAATTATCTAGGTTGTATATCTTCACTATCATTACTTGATCTTAGTTTTTTTATATTTTTCTGTAATATTATATTTTATATAATCAGCTGCATCATATAGATTATAAATTAGTTTTAAGCACATACGTATAAAATGTTTTACTTCCTCTCTCCTTCTCACCCCAAACCATCAAGTCATCAGCAAACATCATGGCTTGAATTCGTTCCCCCCTGAGTTTTCCTACTAATTTATTTATGACTATCTCCATTACCATTACAAATAGTAGTGGTGAAAGGGTACGCTCCTGCTTCACTCAATTTTTTTTATTTGGAACAGTCCATCCTCCAATTAATATTATGTGGTTATATTTCCAACTTTTTTTCTTATTCATGTAAGGGTCTCAACTTAGTAGCTTAGAATAACACTTTCAATTTATCTCTCACTTCTGTAGCAAGCTACTGAGGTGTTATTGATTGATAATGTTACTGACAAATCGGTATGAGACCTAAGCAAGGTGCTGAACACTCAATTCACCTGATAATCACTTACCTCAACCCCCTCAACCACTCTTGGGTGAAGGTCCAGCTTCCTTATTGGTTCAGGTGATCGAGAAGATCACGGGAAGGGACCTGAGGCCGATATGGCGCAGGGAAGTAGAGAAGATTTTGCTGATAGCTGCTGAGTGTGGGAAATGTCAAATTGAGTTACTGGTTGAGCCTGCTTCAGAGCGTGTTTAAGAGCCAGCTGTACTGCCAGCATCAGTGATATGCCAGGACAAGTGGGACTTGGTTGTGTTGAATGATCGGGTTGAACTAATGGTGATTCAGATGCTAGTAAGTCGAGTAGGACCCTTGTGGCTCACTACACCTCCCTGTCCCTCCCAACTCTGTAACCATCCATCCCTCCATTAAGTGTAACTTCCAACCTGAACTTGAGATTGGTCCACCCGCTATCTCTCCATTGTCCCATGTTGGTGTCATGGGAGGGTGACTGCTACATTCCCAACATATTTAATATGATTACACATTTTATTGTGTTCAATGTTCATGAAGTGTTACCATTTATGTTATGCTTTATTTGCAGTCTAGAAGGACACACACTGTCCCAGAAATTGTCTTGGCTGCTCTCAGATCGAGAACATCTTCTCTCATGTTTTGAGAAACACGCTTTCCTCTGCCAAGAGCATTACGGAGAGGCGACTCTCATTTGTCTGCGAGCTGTTGAACAGAACCAACCTTCTCTTCTAACAGAGATTAACCCATGTCTTGTAAGATAACATACTTCTCTTTACTGCTTATTTTTACTATTACACTTTGTTGTTAACGTATTGGGCAAATAATTATCGCATATACAAATACAAGTTAAGGAAATTAAATTTATTCATGGTTTATATAAAGAGGATGGAAAACTGCAATATGAATGAAAATGAATACAGTGTCCCGTCTCGAGTTTCTCGATACCCTCTGAGATGGGGCACCCACATTAGCATGCATGGATCCTTACGACCCAGCTTTATTAGTTTGACCACTGTTTGTTTATTAGTATATTTTGTGTACTTTATGTTAGTAAACACATAGAGACCTGATATCAAGGCACAGGAACATATTTTTATGTAGCATAAAACAGAAGTTAAGGGGTTTACAAATAGGATTGTATAGCTGAGGTGATGAGTGTAAAGTTGGTGGTGAGAAGGATAAATATATTAAAATGTGTCTGCTTGTTTTTATTAAAGCAACAATCAAAGGAATACAATGCCCACGTGCCAATTACTATATCGTGTAACAAACAAAAAATAATATAATTATTAATAAAGTAGAGACACAACAAAGGGTTCTCAATACTCAATCAAACACGGGGGAGGGCCCTGGTGCATCTAGTCTGACTTCCTAGATTAGATTCAATTTGACTAGTGCTCACCTAACTTTGTCAATTTTATCACTTGTTAAATTTGTTGAAATTGTATTACCAATTAAACTGATTAAAATAATTTTATGTAAGAACAAGGCCATACTTCTTATTTTGCTTCTTTTTTTTTCAGTACCTTAGTACATGGAAATACAAAGCATTTCAGAAGACACACAGAAGATGTTCTTCTTTCCCTGATTCTCATTACAATTCATGGCGAGCCACTAGATTAAAGAGGGAAACGTTGATCAGGCAGCGGTTAGATGACACACACTTATCCTTTCCAGTTGATAAATGTCCTGAGCAGCAATTTGAAGAGAGCATCTCATTGAAGAGTAGCAACAAACACAACCAACAGGAGATTGTACTAACCTGTGATATTATAGAACCTCAATGTAAAGTGCAGGATACACAAAGTGTTCAGTTGAGTGTTCATTCAGAGAACAATAACACGGCAATAAACATGAGACTGAAAGCGTGGACAAGCTTGCCAAATCTTATTCATTGCGATAATTCAAATGATAATAAAGAAATAGACCTTCCTATGCCCATGAAAACTTTGAAGCGAGAAGGCTTTATCGTTTCAATGAAAACACTTTTACCCAGCAGTAGAACAGTACCATCTTCCCCTGCCAAGTTCTTACAACCTATATGCACACGGTCTGAATTATTATATACAGAATTACCACCTGTAATATCAAAATTATCTCCTAGTATTCTCCAAGTAGATTACTCATCAGAGCTAGTAACAGAATCAATATCTGAACAAAAAAAGTATGGTGGTCATAGGTCAGATGAGGCTAAAAGAACATCGGTTGGAAAGTATACTTCAAAAACTTGTGTCAAAAAGTTGAAGTATCAAGTAGATAATAATCTGAAAGCACATGTTTCTAAGAAATTGAACGATATAGCATTGGAACCAAATATTTGTAGTTTAGATTCAATAGGTTTAAAAAACATCACTGGTAATAAGTCTTGTGAGAATAGTTCTGAACTGAACATAAGTAAGCCCATTGATGTGTGTGATGTCTCCAAGCCCTGTGTCCGTCCTTCTGAACTGAAACTGTCGTCCACAACATGGGATGAAAAGGATGAAGGTGGCTCTTTGCCTCGATATGAATCCGATAGTAACTTGACGCACAAGAAAAAGAAGACTGTCGTGGTTGGTGAGTCAATGGTTCAGAAATAAAATCAGTTTTAGGGTTGTTAAGTTTTGAGAAGAGTTTTTTTTTATATATATATATATATATATATATATATATTTTGTTTGTTAAGGAAATGTTAGTTTTTTTGTAATTTTTTGTGCTGAGAATTACTACCCGAGTTATTTGCAAATTTACATTAATGAGGTAGTAATAAGGATGTTAGAATTTGAAGTAAATATTTCTGTATTTATGTGAAGGAAGAGTGGAAAATCATTTTGGTATATCCTTAGTCACTCCAAAATTTGAACCTTTACCCCTGACCTTATCATCGGCAAACCAGACCACACAAGGTTAATGCCTTAGTCCATGTCCTTAGTGATTCAAGGTAACTTTGTTTAAATTATTTAACAACTTATTTATGTTGACAGGATCTGCACCAGAGTATGCCAGAGAATGGTTGTTGGACGGCACGGTATTTGGGCACAAGGAACGTCATTTCACACAAAAAAAGAGTTTCATTGACAGTGGGGGTAGCACTGTTCTGCCCATGGCTACAGGTTTCTTCCCCCGCCCAGCTCAGGGGCAGTCTCTGACTAGCTTCTTGTCTTCAGGAGACTTTTCCCGTCCCTCTGCAGAGCTGGATAGAGAAAATGCACACTTCAGTATCTCAGAGGCGATGATTGCAGCTATAGAGCAGGTGAGATATTGGACAACGACAGAGTTTTTTTTAGTTCTAGGTGAAATATAATACAAGTTAGAGATGCGCTAGGCACAAATCCTTATACACGCCATAGATTTAAGTAATAATGATGAGTTATAAGGAAATGATGTGTAAAACTGACATTCTCTGTAAGACAATATCCTTAAGATTCTATTGGAACACTAATTCAAGCATGGAAATTCAAGAATGTATTACTTAAAAAACTGTGGGCTTTTTTTGTTTTTCTTAATCATTTTGTGAGGTTCGAGATTTTGATAGCTCAAGATGGGCTTGGTCTTGTTCACTTTTAACTATTGAAAATCTAATGTATTTGTTTACGTTATAGACTAATTGGCATGCAAGTTTCTCTGGCTATCTTTCCCATCAACAAGCTACAAACTCGCTTCATTGGCCGCATGGCTTAAGGCGCTACTCTCGCAGTAGACTAGACTGTCAATGATAGGGAGATTGATGTGTACTGATAGAGGTTTTTCCAAAATGATTTTCCACTCTCCCTCCAAGTAAATGCGGATACACTTCCTCTAAATATAACCTTCCTAATCCCTAACACATTAGTGTAATTAGTACATAAGCGTGTAACCCAAACAGGTAGTAAGATGTGGGGGTTAGAAAAAACTAGCTTCAACATTGTTTGGTAGCTTACTTAACTGTAGAATAAACATAACTGTCTGCTTTTTAACTTATAAAACAAGGCCTGATATTCTTATGTTTTTAATTTTCCTATCAGTATGGTATGTAAAATGTTTGCATTAAAATTTGAATTAAAAATTATTATTTCAGTCATTTATTAACCATTTCAAACAACACCATATTGCACTATCATACCACTTTTGTCCAATAAAAAAATTTAATTTTCTTTCATCACTTTAATTTGTATTTTTCTGGAAATGTTTGTTTTTATAATAAGTCCCATAAAGTTGGGAGAATTGAACCTTAGAAGTTTACCAACCACCTCATAAACCTGATTTGATCCCCACTTAAGACTAATTTTAGTCTTTTTGTAGCACTAAAGCTAACAACAGATGAGTGATTCAAAATCTTCTCTAAGTACCATATCATACACTAAAAATCGTGTATGTATCAAGATGTGATTATAAAACAAAATATTATGTAATAAATAATTTTCTTTTTACTGTCAAGAATATCATAATATCAGTAATTTTAGAATTAATTGCATATTTAACATACAAAAATAATTATTTTATTTATACTTAAGATTAAAAATAACAAAGTGTAGTTTTTCAGGTAAAGTGTAACCGGCAGCTGCACTTAGCAGAAGAGGTGGCAGAAGCTGGGGATGAAAGTGATGAAGAGATCAATCACCTCAAGCAGCGTATTAGACTGAGACGTCGCCAAAGACAGGAAGAGAAACAGAGACATATTTGGGGAATAACACTGCTGAGTGATGGCAGGACAGACAGTATGTACTTTGCGATGTTCTTGGATGGACACCCGATGATTCCTTTAAGGCAGGCATGCCCAACCGTTCCCCGGCTGAGGGCAGCATACGTTTTTGGGGAATTTGTCAAGGGAGGGGGGACACCTAATGCCTAAATATAGTAAAAATAGCCTAATTTATTGTTTATTTCTGCAATCTGAATTATTACAATTTGATCTGGTGGGGCTTACTGAACAAACTTGGAGGGTCGCAAGCTTTAGACAGGTTGGACCAGCCTGCTTTAAGGGCTAAGTTCTATACCTACACCGGTGGGTATGCGCCATGTGATAAAAGGTGTCACTCTCATACTGTCTTATTTACCGGTGAAAAGGGAAGGTCAAGGTTTGAGTCTTGACCAGTTATACACATGTGTTTTCCTAATTCTGTTTTCACTCTCTTCCACACAAATGTCAAAACATTTTCTATAAATTCTACCTTTCTGCTTCTTATTGTATTAGTGTAAATAAGTGGAAATCCTGTAAGAATAGAAAACGGTGGAGCATGGACAAAATATGTTATTGTTTTTATAATCACTTAGCAAGAAAGAGACAGTAATTGTAATACCTGGGACTACTGAACTTTAAATGATTTATAACCCATTCATTAATACAAATTTAAGTATGAAATAAAGTGTATTAAGAATGTTATAATGTCATTAAATAAATATAATAGAAGAAAAATGATTAATGAATATTTCATTTTTAACCTTGATAGGATTTTAACTGAATTACCATATTCTGAAGTGCTAATGTACTTTCAACCAAAATATAGTTTTTATTATTGTGATCAGCCACAACAACGGACCAAAGTGTGAGCCCATTGTCAACTTCTCCTGGCACTCCTTCAGACAGCATCTCTACTGATGATGTTGATGACTTAGAAGTTGATGAGGTTAACAACCTGGCCCAGCTCAAGAATGCAGGTGTGGGACACATTGACAGTCGTTAAAATAATTATATAGTTAATTTTTATTAAATGGAGATTAATGCAGTTGGCCCTACTCTCAAGTATAGCAGCCATAGTTTAATTGAATCCTCAAATGTCTTATAATCCCTTTAATCCTCTAATGAATTAAAGTACATGAAAAAGGGAACAAACACAATATAGCTTTTACAAAGAAAAGAGGAACACATTTTAAATTTTACATGGCTTCCACCTGTGTCAGGGACCAAATGTTCTAATTTGTTACTCTTGTGTTAGGCTGGGCTAATGATGATGGAGAGATCAAGGTTTAAATCTCGGTCGGTCTTAATGAGGGTGATTTTCCCAAAATTGTTTCCTTCTCTCCTTCCACACAAATGGGGGGTGGAGGAAAGGTTACCTCTAAAATGCTTCCTTCCCATTCCCTACCCCATTAGAGTAATTATCATATATACATATAACCTGCAAAGGTAGTAAGACGCGGTGAAAAAACAAAACAAAAAAAACTGCTGCCGCTGGACAGAAGAGCTATTTGTTCCACTCACTCTATCCTGTACCGTCTTCCAGATATAACAAAATGTGTTTGAAATAGATTGTTTTTGGGTTTTTAACTCAATTAATAACTTCTTTATAATGCTATTACTTTAAATAGAATTACCTGCTTGGTGGTTGCATGGTCTAAGGCTTCACTCTTGCAATATACAGGACTGCCGATGCTCGGTTGGGTGTATTGAGGGTGGTTTTCCTTAAATGGTTTTACACTCTCTTTATAGAGACAAATATGGGTACACTTCTCTTGATTCAACCTTCCTCATCACTAACACATTAGCTTAATTAGTACATGTGTAAAACCTGAATGAGTACTAAAATGCAGGGATAATTTTTATTTATATTAATATAATTTAAGTTCTTAATAAATAATTATCTAAATTATAAATAAGGGCTGCTGCACAACAAAAACATCTTGTGACTAAGATGTTTACTAAGATTCAGGATCTTTAAAAAATGTTGATGTGTCCTATTTCTAATAAGTGTAAAATTTAATTGAAACAGAAAAACAAGGTTATGTTTTTATAAATACGCCATTTTAATGGAAATAGAATGATTAGCATAAAAAAATTGGATAGAAAAAGACCTTGTGTGGGTATGAAATGTAGATAAAGTGTGTACAACATATAACATTAAGAATGGTTTCCTCCTTAAACAGTTGAGAATCTTTGCTTGTCCAAAGGTTTGTCTGTGTCAATGGCATCCTTGTATTCGGAAGCGGACCTATCCAAACACCACACACCACGATGTGTCATGGATGTGGGTATCACAGATTCCATAGTATCAGCAGAAGGAGTGGCGCTCTGTCTCATTCGACAATTCAGTGAAAAACATCTTCCTCGAGCCTCAGATTTGCAATGGCTTGTTTCCGAGCAGGATGCACCGCAACAGGTGATTTTTTAGAGCTGCATGTCTCACGGTCTGTTCTAAATAAATACAGCCTAGTAGTATAAGGACTCAACTTGAAAATAATTAAACTTGTGCAAATTGAAGAGTTTAATTTCAAATCGAGCTCAACTCTTGCTTACTAACTAAAATAAAATCTGAGTCTAATCTTTTAAAATTAAAATGTTTTGAATCAAACCCAATTTTTTTTAATGGATCAAATCAAAATTGAGTATTTTACAATTAGATAATAGAGTTGGGTCGAATCCACTATTTTACAAATCCAAATCTCCAATATGCCTTAAACTTCCTAATCTCGTATTTGAATCTGAATCTTGGAAAAAATTATGAATATGAGATTTAATTTAATATGATAGAAAATACAAATAGTAACTAAATGTTAACATTCTTTTTTATAATCCATGCATTATAACATTCATGTTCAGTGAGTGAGGGTTAAATGGCTCGTCTGGGGCCTGATTATTAAGTTTATCTTAAATAACTAGTTCTGAACTACCAGTAGGTACTATTAGAGCTCTTAAATAAATTTCATTGTCATAGTAAATATGTACATGGGCCTAAAATATTTTATTATTAATTATTATCATTATTATTATTACCGCGTCTTACTACTCGTTTGGGCTATACACACTTCGCTAATGTGTAATGGTAGGGTGATTGAGAGATGAAATGGAGGACCTACAGTTTAACGTGGGATCCGAACCACGCTGGAGGCCTGGAATTTCCATGCATTCACAAGCTGTGATTAATACACGTCTTGTCAAAGGTGAAGGAAGGGTTTGGCAATCAGATAAATCTGTGCCGGGACCGAGGATTGAATCACGGACCGCCAGCATAGAAGTCTGGCACCTTACCTCTAGACTACCAGGTCAACGTTTAGCATTAATAGAAAAAAAATATATTTTAATCAAAAATAATTGGTTTTCATACTAAATTTAGTAATCTAATTACTGGAAAATTGAGCTTTATGCCACTTTTCTGCACATTAGAGATAAGCTTTTTTTTAGCACTGCGTCCTACTATCTGTTCATGTTTTACACTTATGTACAGAATTAACACTAATGAGTTAGGGAGGAGAAAGGTTAGCTTCAAAGAAAGTATACCCACATTTGTGTGGAGGAAGAGTGAAAGAAAAATGGCCCTCAGTGCACCCGACCGGGATATAAACCTTGATCTCCCTGTCAACGGCAGTCTAGTCTTAACACAAGAGTGACACCTCAGACCATGTAGCCATCGAAGAAGGTTGGAGCTTAGTTGAAAGAGTTATTGGTTAGGTCATGTAGGAGATAGGGCGAGGGAGGTGTTAAAGTCAGTCAATGTTTACAACATTAAGATATTTATTTCAAGACTTATTATTTTCCATTCATTGGAGTGTTGAAGGGGGGGAGGGAGCGGTTAGAAGCAATCACCTCCCCCAATTTGATGCTGCTAGACATTATTTCCTATACACTACCTAATAGGCTATTTTATATGTGTTATATTATTCTTTACCTTTTTCCTTTTCCTCCTCTTTTGTGTTTTTTGGTTTACTCTTTTAGGAAGTTGCGTTGCATGTTTCACACTCCTCCCTGATGAGTTCCGATAGAATGAAACCTAGGTCGGGGGATTGGGCGGTGACGATCAATTTTCTTTAAGAAACATCCATTACCTCTTTGTCCATTGGCCCCAGTGTAAAGTGTGAACTGTGTTCTTCTTTTCATTGTAATGGCCATATTGTGTTTGTCCCCCCTTTTATATGTTTCTATCCATCTTTCTTGTACCTTCTTCCAAATATAATGCAATTGCCTCATAAAGCGAAAAGAGGTTTTCCTTATTTAGTTATATCCTAATAGGCTATTTGAATCTATACTCAATCTTAATAGTTGATTAGAACAAAGACTGGCAGATGAAAGGATTTGTATATTAAGTTGTTGTAAAAACAAAATATCATTTTGTCACTGTTATTATTTTAAAGGCAATCAAACATGGAGTTGTTTAATTACATTATATATGGTAGAAAGTACAGGAAAGAGGAATAGAATAACATAAAAGAGAATATAT
>CABFVX010000123.1:179875-195799 GCA_902151425.1 Timema shepardi
TATATATATATATATAATTAAAAACACCTCAAATTATAAGTTTTCCTTAAGGGGCTACTTATGACTTATTAGACTTATTTTTCAATTTAAAACAAACTTGAATCGAATATTTGACATATTCTCAAAGTCAAATCAAAGTTTAAATATCCTTTGTTTGAAAAAATATATTATGGCTATTTATATAACTTTATGTACTAATATAACTTGGAAAACAAATATTTTATTGCGCATTTGTTTGTAATATTTTGTTTTATTCGGATAAATCACGTATTAACATAACTTTACATTTCAATTCATTGAAATTTTTTCTATATTTAATATTGATTCATAGTTACTTAACTCAGAATGGTAATATTTGATAAATTAAGTATTTTGGATATCGGTATTTTTATTGGTGAAGCTTCGTATTGTCAAAACCAGAATGTTTTCGAAGTGAAGTCGAAGCAAATATTTATTTCTAGGCCTAGTAAAAGTTTTTAAGCTTCATACACCACAAATGCCTTAAACAAACACCAATATAGTTTTTTCCTATATTCATGTGTCACGATATCTTTATTAAAATGTTGTGTTGCAGCTGCTGCCACTTCCCAGCAGCTGGCCCATTAGCCCAGATGAAGCAGAGGATGCAGACATGACACAAGCTACCCCGTTAAGGGGGACTGTGGAGTGGGCACCCCCTCGCCCACAAGTCATCTTCACCCTTCATCCAGCCCCTGTGTTAGTAGCCATGATTAGCAGAATATTCAGAATAGATTTAATTTATTAATCATGTGTTTAAAAAGTATTGTTGAATGGTTTTAGAATCAATGCTTATTTCTTTTTTCCCCTCATTAGTTTGAGAGCGTGTAACTATGATATAAATTAATTTTCATTATTCAATTTTATTCAAAGTATTCTAAGAACTACTAATATGAAACTATGTTTGAAAGAACATTATTGGTCTTTATTAAATATTATATAATGGAAATTAAATATTTGGCTCTTGTAATTATTCATTTTTGCCATTTTAAATATTGAATTTGCTTTTTAAATTCTTTTGATGGTGTTTTTGGGTATTTGACATAGAAATGGAACCATTTAAAATATTGCTATTCATTGTAAATTTTCTTGACTGTATTCAATATAATTACACAATAGTAATATATTAAACTGAACCTGCCACAGGCTGGAATCTGTTGTTGATGATTAGATGATCATTAGTACATTTATAAAAAAAATTAAAATTGAAGTTTACATGATTACATTAAACTGACATGCCTTTTTAGAAAACTCAGTTTAGTAAATGTGAACACTAATAGAAAGGTGAAGTTTGAACAAACAGCATTAACAAAAACAAAATCTGGTTAATCTGGTCCCTTCTCCAGCAAAAAAATAAATAAATAATAAACATTGAATAGAAGATAGATGGGCAAGGCCTACACACTTTCCAGAAAATTGAAGACCTCAAAGATCACAATTAAAAACAAAACACATGAAATTTTTGGGGTACATCAGTTCCCTTCTTCAGCAGAAAAGATTAAAACACATGGACTATGGCCGCATGGCATAGTGAACATAAATATTTTGAAATATTTTATTATTGGATTGGATTTAAAAAAACTTGGTATAATAAAATATACTCAACACAAATTCGATTGAAAACACTGTTTAAACCATCATCAATTGTTTCCAGCCTGTAACAGGGTCAATTTAGTAAAATGCCTCAAATAAAATACACTACTATAGTAAGCCTAAATTAAATGATTTGATTTGAACTTATATAGAAAATTTAACATTCAATCTAATTTTTATTTTTTTATTTTTAACCATAAGATTCAATTAAAAATTGTTCAAGATTTGATTCGAAATTTCTTTTACGCATGAGACTCTATTTGGATTTGATTCAAGTCATCTAGCCAAAATGTGAATTAAATTTGAAATTGAAAATCTTTAATTCACACAGGCTTACTTCCTGTTTGAGCCTGAATTCTTGGTTCCCTTTTCTTTGTTTAGAATACTATTGTAATTTTAAACTAAACTTATCATTCTCTCATGTAGGCGACGTGTACTGATGACTAAACAGAACTACAGGTGTGCTGGATGTGGAATGAAGGTGGCACCAGAGTACGCACACAGGTTTCGTTATTGCGAATATCTTGGCCGGTACTTTTGTACTGGTTGTCACACTAACCAACTGGCTCTCATCCCAGGAAAGATCCTTTTCAAGTGGGACTTCAACCGGCAAGTGACACAAATATGTAGTTTTATTTTTACTTAATATAAAACATTCTGGTTAGTAGTGTGATTATTTAAAAGTTTAAAGTTCATTTGATGAAATCTAAAGCCTGATGTTTCCTTGAGAACATAATATAGTGCATCTCCACCACTGGACGCTTCATGATGGTTATGTGTCTATATATTGCTGTGAAGCAAAGTGAATGTGCATATGGAACACAACTGAGCATTTCTACATCACCGTATCCTCGGAATGTATTGTAGGAGTATTGTAGTGAGACCTAAACAGGCTAGTTATGAGTGTGTTTGAAGGCCACTTTTTCAATTTGAAGCTAAGTTGAATCAAATAATATAAGATAGTCCTGAAGCCGAATCAAAGTTTGAATATATAAAATTATTATACTTTGGATAATTATATAAATTTAGGTATTAAATATAATTTATGATTCCATAAAAAACCAATATATTTTGTCTTAAAATAATAAATTAAGTTATTATCCCAAAATATAATTGTTTGTTATTTTTTACACTGACACTAATTGTGATGGAAATAACAGCAGAATTTTTTTTTAAATAAACATAAATGTGTATTCTAACTTTAATTATTATTTTTTGGCTGAAGCTTTGTAATTGTTGACTCTGGAAATTTACTCTTAAATCAAACTAAAGGTGAATGAATATTCAAAGTAAAGTCAAAGTTTCCCAAGCTTTGTACACCCATATGATTAAGCCTACACAGGCAGAATACAAACATATGATTGCATATTATTGGTCTTAGGTACCCTGTGTCAAGTTTCTCTTATCGCCTGTTGGATCAAATGCTTTGTGACCCCCTGTTCTGTATTGCGGACCTGAATGTGGGCCTGTACCGCAAAGCACGTCAGTTAGAACGGACACACCAACTACGCTTACAGTTGTTTTATCTCAAGGACTTTGTGCTCACATGCAGGTTTGCTGACAAGTAAGTAACAATCGCACCAAGTTCTCAAAATGTTTGTCTTTATATATTCAGGGTCCTATTTATAGTAATTTTGCTAAACATGTGTATGTTTGTGAACTTCTTTGCCTCATATTGTTGATTCCAACTGTAACTCAAAAGATTTTGGTTCAAGTCCTTGTATGGTCAAAATTTTGCTATGCACTTGATCACTATAACTTTAGTGTTAGTAAACCTGTTTGTGTGTTAAGTACTTCTAATAAAAAACTTCTTTTTTGTGGTCAACTCCATTAACATTATACTATATTAGTGTTATTATGACTTGACATAAGAATACATGAAATTATATCTAGTATCTTTTCCAACATATAGCCGAGGTCCTTTCTATGGAAATTAGACTGTACTTACATTTAAAATTGTAATGTGTTTTTTCACCTCAAACTAATTTTTATTAGCTAGCAAAAAAGTATCAAGAGGCATCGCTCATGTTAGTCAAGTCTTAGGGATGTACAAAGCCCATGTTTTTGTTTTTAACTGAATCTGAATTGAATATCATGAAATATTCTAGAAGTCAAATCAAAGTTTGAATAATTTTTTAATGTTTTTTGTTGGAAAAGAAAATTGCATTGGACAAAATTTTCGTTGCAAAAATGTTTTACCAATTTTGACCTAAGCTTGTGAATCAAGTAAATATCACCGAATGCAACTTTTTATTCTTTTCGTGTGAACATTAATTTGTAATTTACATGGCAGAACAACATCACAAGAAGTAAACATATAATATATATTATATATTTTAACATTCAATATATTTATTGGTAAATTTTTGGTAGGCCTAAGCTAATGAATATCCGATGCAAAGTCGGAAGTTTTCAAAGCTTTGCACACTCCTAGTCAAGTTAAAGTAGTTTTATTTCTCCGCAAATTTCAGACTACAAGAGAGTGTCCAGAAAGAGCCAGCCTACTTGATGATGGAGCTAGACCTCTATTCAATTCATGATCTGGTTCAAGTGAAGATGGGGGATCTGCCCACCAGGTTGCGGGAACTAGTAGTTGCCAGCTCACTGCATGTAGACAACTGCTCGGTACTATATAGGAATATATATATATATATATATATAATTCTTTTTATTACTTCGTGTCTCACCAGTTTAGTTTGTACGCGTATGTACTAAATATATTAATGTGTTAGGAATAAGGAAGGTTTAATTTAGAGGAAGTGTACCCAGATTTTTTTAAAGTAAAAAAAAAATCATTTAGGAAACACTACCTTCAGTACACCCGACTGGGATTCAAACACCTGATCTCCCTGTCATCATCAGGCCAGTCTATCGCGAGATTGACACCTTAGACCATTCAACCACTGAAGTGGGTTTATATGGATTTATGTTATTGGGAAGTAAATTACTAGATTTACCCATTTTGGTGGCCACATGATTTAAGGTGCTGCTCTCGCAGTGGACTAGAGTGCCGTTCATGGGGAGATCGAGCTTCCAATCTGTCAGGTATATTGAGGGTAGGTTTTTTTCAAAAAAGTTTTCCACTCTTCTCTTTCTGTACAAGTGTGGGGGCACTTTATCTAAGCATAACCTTCCTAATACCTAAAACCATTAGCTTAATTTGTATGTAATTTTAGTAAGACACGATTCTAAAAAGAAAAAAAAGACTAAATTTGTTGAATAAAAACTTAAAACTCATTTTAATGCTTTTATTAGCTTTTATTACAACATTGATAACATTTATCAGAGTTTTATTAAACTAATAGTTGTAATCAAAAGTTATTTTGTTATTTAATTTAATGACCTCGGTCATTCTAAATTAGATGGCAAAATAACAATTATTTTTGATACCACTTATTACTTTCCAGCATTTATGCTTACAAGTGAATTATCGCCTAATGACTTGAATAGGCTTACTTTGGACATTCCCATTCCAACAATGATTTTAAAATTCTGATGATTCATAACTCTACCAGTAATCTTGAAGTTCTGAGTACCTTACCGCCATAATTTTTTAAACTGTGTTGTAATATTTCTTCTATCAATTAATCAACCATGTTTTAGCTGTGTCAGGCACGAGGGTTTATGTGTGAGCTGTGTCGCTCCAGAGAGGTCATCTTCCCCTGGCAACTAGGCAGGGTAGCCAGGTGTCCAAACTGCGGGGCTTGTTTCCACATATCTTGTTGGTCGCCCTCTCCATGCCCACGCTGTATACGTCTCAATGCTAGGAGAAAGAGTCAAGAGGAGACTGCTCTTGCTTGCATAGAGGACTGATGCATAATGCCCAACCCTCCTAATATGTCACTAGTACCACTATTGCTACAGGATGTCTACAGGTCACCGAAGTAATACAAATGTCATGAATAAAGTGTTTTGCTAATGAATATGGTGAGCCAAGGTCAATACAACTACATAGCTAGTGTGAATAATAATTTTTAATATGGATTTCTACATACAGTACCCACTTATATGTTCAAATGTCAAATGTTCATACATGCTTTGACTATTTTATATAAAAAAAAGGGAGAGAAAATTGAAGAAATCAGGATGGTTGACTTTCTTAGTAAGATCTCAGTTTTAAGAGATTTGTCATATAATTTTTTGGCAGTTTCTTAATTGAGTCTTTACAGATTTGTCATATAATTTTTTGGCAGTTTTTTGATTCAGTTTTTAGAGATTTGTTAAGTTAGGTACAACGTAATTGAAAAATAATACAAACTTAGTGCAAGCAAGTGGGGTTCGAAACCAACTACAAAACGATACTTACCTAGACCAGAATGGACTGGGCCAGTTTCGCAGATGAAACTAACCCATGTCATTCAAGTATAAGTAAGTGTCCTCTTATGTTTGGTTTTGAGCAGAACTCGACGCACACTAAGTCTGACTATGTATCTGACCCTTAGTCTGCAACAGCATTTTTTGTGTGTGCACCATTACTGTTTTGTTTTTTAAATTGGGGATGATTGTGCTATGCTTTGTGCATAAAACATCTCCTATATATGGCATTCATACTTTTTGTTCCTAATTTTAAATTTTAGAGATGTTCTTTTGTAAAATTTGCTCTCCTGGATCTTTGTGAACCTTGCACTGAAGACAGGATTTATAAGATGGTGTGCCTTAGAGCATTGAACAACAACCTTTTAAAGTTTTTTTTTTCTTTCAACTATTGTTGGCGAAAACAAGTTTCCTAGTCTGTAAGTTTAGTTAGATCTCCCTTAACAGACCCGTTTGAAAAGTGGATTCTTTTTAATAGCATACAACTTAAATTTTCTCAGTAGAATAACATCCCAGTAAGGGACACGTACATTGATAGAAATGCAGTTTTATGCATAACAATCTCTTAAACAGGAAACAAAAATTGAAAACAAAAGTCTATATATTTTACTATAGGAATTCCATTGTCTCACGTAACGTGTGAACAGAAGTTTTCAAGATTTCACTGTATTCCAATGGTTCATATTAATATGGTATATGTCTAGATAAGGAAAACCTCTTTTCGCTTTATGAGGTAATTGTATTATATTCGGAAGGAACCTTCTTCCAAATATAATACATATTAATACGGAATATCTATTCCATATCATCATAAATAATGTTCACACATAGTTAATGACATTTGTTGTTTAAGTTAATCAAAGTATTTACTACCAACGTTTATAAAAAAAAAATCACATGTGTTATAATGTCATTTGCATAAATCACCTGATCTGCATCCTGGAACGAAGCATTCTTGTTCATGACAATCATATTGATGAAGTACTAAAGTATAATTTACATATCCTGGTAACTAAATCTTGAATCACAACATTTTACTTTTGAATTAAGTCTATAGCTGTAGAAAAATAAATGATTGAGTTTACTTTTAGCCTAATTCACAGGATTGTTAAATTTTGTTTATTCACAAGTAACACTGTTGCACACTAGGTTCTATATTGCTAAAAAAAACCTCTTTTCACTTTTTGAGATGTATTTTGTTATCTATGGAAGACGGTACAGGAAATAAGTTCACTTCTATTTGTTTTTATCCCTCTTTCTTGTACACTCTTTTATATATAGCAAAATTGTTGCTGGTTAGAAAGTTTTGATTTAAACAATAAGGTAGGATGGTAATTGAAAATTGTCTGCATTAAAGGTTTGACTGACTGTTTTTAATCAACACAACATTTCCTGCTGTTCTATATTCTATGGTGGGTATTTTAAATGTCTACTCTCTAGTGAATTAGAACTAAACTGCATGTGCCTTTGAAACTGTTAGCTATTGTGTTATTTAAGACCATTATCAGAATGTATGTCAAAATCATATTCAATATTTGGTTTTAGAAGAATATTTTTAGCACTAAGAACATAAGTTTTTCAAGAACATTTACACTTTTTGTTAATTATTTGAAATTTCTCTAATCCATTTGAAAGTACCGGGAAGTGTTGATAGTGAAAAATGTGAACTCTTTTTTTTCCTTTCAAGCAGTCTTATATGTTTATTTTTTTATCAAATATTTAAGAGAAGAAATGGGTATTTCTATTCAAGGTTTTTACTATAGCTGGGCCCTTCAAATTCTCGAACCCATTTGGATATTTGAAATTTGACAAAATTTCAAATTTGAGTCTTTGTTTTTTAGAACTATAATGATGCTTACTAGTGGTTTAGCCCAACTCAACTTTAGGAAAGACTCTTCAGCCAGAACACATATAATTAATTTACCAATTAATATAATCAGAATTGAATAAAAAAAATCAAATCATGATCGGAAAGTTAAATTAAAACACATATGCCTATAATAGTCTCCAAGATTCGGATTTTAGATTTGGGGTGCAACCTCTCTCTCATTTCTACCCAACAAAAGGTTTTAAAATAACAAAGATGCTTATAGGTCAAGTTATTTTATTTTTGAATGGATTAAGAATAAAAGTATAAAATAGGATTAACTTGAAATGTTAAAACTAAACTCATAAACAATGTCTAGGCTTGATCCTAATTATTTCACTTTTATTTTTAAGCCATTCAAGTTATACACTTAATCTATTTAGCCGCATCCAACCAACTCAAACTCTAGTCGCCGCCGTCATCATTATCATCATCATAATAATAATCATAATCACCACCAAATTTTTTGTCCTATAGCCTGGTCAGTATAATAAAATGCCTCCATCTTCCTCTAACATTTGACCATTCTTTCTTGTTTAATCACCTCCTCTCCTCTCACTTGCATATGTTCTGCTATCTGTTCCTTCCATTTTTTCTTGGTCTCCCTCTCTCTTTAATACCCGAAATGTAGATCTAAATCATAACAAACTTTACATAGATAGGCAGAATAAATATTAGAATAATAAGCTTTTTTTTCCACTCTTTATTTTATGACGTTCTTTTTTTTGCACCACATCTTACTACCCATTCATGTTATATGCTTATGCACTAATTATGCTACTGGCTTAGGGATGAGGGCTTAGTTTAGAAGAAGTATACCTTCATTCACATTGAGAGAGTGGGAAACCATTTAGGAAAAACCACCCTCAGTACACCTGACCCGGATCTAACCACCATCTCCATATCATCGACAGTCTAGTATATTGCGAAAGTAGTGCCTTAGACCATGCCAGCATTGTATCAGGTAGGACCATTCAGATAATCAGCAAATAAGTATTATCTTATTACACTTAGTGTTTTGGCTACACACATTAAATTATACTTATAGGGTAGAGCCAAGGTATAATTTTAAAGAAAATGTACCCACACTTGCATGGACGGAGAGTGAGAAACCATCTATGTTGTGTTTTGTTATCAAAATTCCCATTAGCTGGTTTATTTTAAAGCATTAAAAATTAGAAATAATTAATTCGGCACAAAAATTGTAAATCTAAGCTAATGTTTAAAACAAAAGAAGAAAGCTCAACTCATTAAAGGTGAAACGAGAAGAAGCTTAAAGATCTTCCTTTCTATCTTTGTACAAAAATGCCTTTCATAAAATAAAAGTAGCATTTTGACCTTTTTTTTATTATTGAACGATAACAAGCAAAGAACACTAAAGTAACTTTTCTATGTTCTAAAATATTTGTGATTTGTAGATAATATCTATCAGGTTTTGTAGAGTTTTAATTGGTAATTTTTCTATGGCATAAGTAACTCGAATGTTTATTGTCTCACTTTTAAAGTACGCCATCATATCCCTATCTTGAGCTAGTTCTGCCCAGTCCACCTCAATACACCCTCTTTCAAGTCCATTTTAATTTTAACCTCCCATCTGCATCAAGGTCTTCCCAACAATTTTAATTTAAAATAGTTCATTATTATTTAATTTTGTAGAATAATAATGATTTTTAATGCTCTTCAAACTCCATCAAGTTTTAAAACATTTAGAAATTGGCTTTATGATAAACTGTAAATTTATATAGAAAAATGTTGAACAAAGCTATAATATGTCTTATTTTATTTCATTAATTAAAATTATGGTTATTTTGATATAGTTTATTTGATTAACCCTAAATGTAATTGTGTTTAAAAAATACATTGTTATGATTATGAAGCAAGCTGATTTATTCTTTTTTCCAATACAGTTCAGACACGCATTTTAACCTCTTGATTTCATGATTAGTCGAGAAACTTAACCCTTCTCACAAATACTTCCTTTACGCTTCACCTACTTTCCAATTATCCTTAAAACATTTATTGTAATAATTTTCTTTATAAAATAAAGAGCCAATAAATACTCAAGGTGTATAAATGATTATGGAAGTTTAAAATTTTATTGCCAAAGAAGGAAATAAAATTACATTAACTGTAATATTGTGTTAAAGACCAATAATAATCCAGGGCTCTTATACTTTATAGTATTATTAGCACCGCATCTTACTACCCGTTCGGGTTATACACACTTACGCTAATGTGTAATGGTAGGGTGATTGTGAGATGAAATGAGAGGACCTACAGTTTAACATGGAATCCGAACCACGGTGAAGGCCTGGCATTCCCCACATTAACAAGATGTCTTGTCAGAGGTGAAGGAAGGGTTTGGTAATTAGATAAATCTTTGCCGAGACCGAGGATTGAACCCCGGACCCCAGCACAGAAGACCAGACACCTTACCCCTAGACCACCAGGTCACCCTATACTTTATAAAATGAGAAATTACAAATAAGTGTTTAGTAAATAAGTAATGATTGATTATAGATAGTTCCAGTTAAACACCTTAGCTCAGTTGGTAGTGTCTGCCTACTGAGCTAAGGGTACTAGGTTCAGTTCCCGGCATTCATTGGTGAAATGTGAGTTTACCATTTCATGGATAAATTAACAGGGGATTGGATTTTGTGGCTCTCCTAGTCTTAAGATGGATTATAAGGCATCTGATACTACAATACACTGGTCAGCCAGTTTTACTTGGATTAAAAACTGACCCGGGTTGGAAACAGTAATGGACCCGCATATTTGATCATACATTATACTGAGAGTGAAATTATTTCAGAAGTAGTATAAAAAAGCATGAAGTCAGTAACACAAATAAAGTTAACACGAAATATGTCAAATCAGTGAAAAAATTTGTTGTATAAAGTTTTTTTTTTCTTAGGTGCTCCTACCTATAGATTTTTCCCAGTACTTGTGCGGTTTAAATGAGCGGTCTCAGTGGCTCAATAGGTATTGATTTAATATATATTCTAATTCTATTAATACAATTATTTAACTTGAATTTTGGATTAAGTCCATTTTACTTGGTTAATATTCTAAACCATAATTTTCAAACAAAATTTAAAAAAATATGTTTAAACACAGTTAAATTCTAGAGCTAAACCATATTAAAAAAAAATCAACATTTTTCTTTTACAAGTTGTATAACACAATGTTTTTAAACACTTTAAATTCCACCACTGTAAAACAATACCATTTAAAATGTTTATTCAAAACTGGTTTGAAAAATAACTTTTAGAAAACTGTGCCCAAGTGACAATGTGCAAGAAATACTTTTTAAAATGTAATCTTTAGATTTAAAGTGGAAACTTTGTAAAATGTAAATAAAAAGTATACGTGTTTAGGAGTTGTTTTTATTGATACTATAAACCTAAACACACACTAATATATCAAAAAGACAAACAAAAGTACAGTTTATGATAATTAATATTTTAGTTCAAGTAATCAGGAATTATCATCTAATACAGGTGTGAATTCATTTAAATAAACAAAAATAATGAAAACACGTTTGTTCAATTAATCCATTAAGACAAGAACTGTGAATATTAGAACCAGGGTAAACCTTTGCAGGCCCCCCCCCCCAACACACTTCGGAGCAATTCTGAGTTGAAATGACAAAACAAAAGTCATAGATCTAGCATATAATGTGCTAAGCCAATTCCAATGATCGCTATCTTATACTGGATGGACATAAGCATACGCATTGCCAGGGACCAAAGCGTGACGCTCATGTTTATCATCTGTTTCATTGTCGGGGGAAAGATTTAATGGTTTATTTCAAAGTCCTTATGTGAGAACATGTATCTGATGAATAAAAGGGTTATTGCGTATATTGGTTTCAGAAACCATATTATATAGAAAGTTCGATAAATTTAATGAATAAGGTATCTTGAAACTTGATTACATTTGTTTGAATGACAAACTTTATGTAGTTGCCATACGTTCAAACGATCACTTAGGTTATAGGTTTGTAGAAAGTATTATTAAATTACAATATTTTTTTTTAAGTTGGCTCATATCTTGTAAATTACTTTCAGAAACCATATTGTGTTGAAAGTTCGATAAAGTAATGAAACAAGTTAGCTAAAAACTATATTAAATTTGTTTGGATGACATACTTTGCGTAGAAGTCTTACGTTCAAACGATAATTTAGGTTTTAGGCTTATAGAAGTACAGTATCTAAATCTAATATGTAAGGCCTATTTCGTGCCAGAATACTATCATATATTAGTATTTTGGTAGGATAAACGGCCATTTAGAATGGAAGTATAAATTCCCTTCTGGAAAGGCTTTTATCCTACCTAAACACTACTATAGGTTGGTATTCTAGTACGAGATAAAGCCTTCCAAACTAGTTTCCATCAAAATTCATCATATATCATATATATTAAAGAAGAAAACTCACCAGTTTGAACTTTGTTATCCTCTACAAACATTTAATTAACACATTAATTTGGTTTAACTAATCATGCATTAATAGATCTAATATATTCATTAAAATTAGCGAACGATGTCGAAATGCCACTTTGCCTTGAATGTGTGTAAGAGAGAAAGAGACACCCTAAAGTTTCTCTCTCTCTTTTACAATGGCATGCAGATGACAGCTTGAAAATCTTATATCGGTATCACACGACACTAGCTCGCACTTGAAATCCAGTGTGGTAGCTAGTACTCGCTAGCACGTGATCATCTAGCGTCGTATAGATCAGAAAAAGTATACTGGTTCTACCTCTTGCTACTGGCTACCATACTAGTTGTGGCGATTGAACAGGCGCTTTTTTCATACTAGTTCCGACACTAGTCTGTGTAATTCAACCAATCAAAACACTGAGACTGTGTGTAGAGAAATGGTAGAAATGGCGCTAACATGGTCATCGGATGTGAGTTTGTTGTTGGCAGAAAATTAATCTAAGCATTATTGTTTATATTTTACCAAATTGCCACAATATGACATAATATTTAATATATATTTAATTAAAAACATGTCATATAAAAACGACAATCTGTGTTCCTCCAGACCCAATTTCAAACTAAATAAAGTTAATAAATTTGATAGCATGCCAACCTTGGGTGGATTTAAAAAATATATAAAGGGTGTATGGTCCTAAGAAAGAACATTTGTGTATAAAGAATACTTTACTTCGACACCCATGGGCTTAGGAGCCTCTGACCACATCGTAAGTAAATGCATACAAATTTAAGGAGATACTAAACGTAGGTGTCACCCCGAATGTATCATTATTAGCATTCAACGACAATTATTTCGTCTTTCCAACCAGTCCCATGTCCATATTCTTTTCCTACGCTCCCCCTCATAATTTTTAATATCATTATTAATAATTAGTGCAGTTGCTACACCCAAAATTAATCTCTTACATTCCATAAATATTTGCACTTGAACCTATTACCAAACTCTAGCAGCGTGTGAATACTCTAGTGCCGTTTCTATCATACTAGCTAGTATAAAAATATCTAGGCGTTAAGCCCGTATCACACGACACTAGCTAGTACTTGAAATCCAGTGTGCTAGCTAGCACTAGCTAGCACGTCATCATCTGGCGTCATGTGAATCAGAAAAAGTATACTGGTTCTGCCACTTGGTACTGGCTACCATACTAGTTGTGAGGATAGAACATGCGCTATTTTCGTACTAGTTCCGACACTAGTTTGTGTAATTCGACCAATCAATGCCCGCTCAGACTATGTGTAGAGTAAATAATAGAAATGGCGCCGACATGGTCTTCGGATGTGATTTTGTTGTTGGCGGAAAATTATTCTAAACATCCTTGTTTATATAATACCAAATTGCCACAATATGACAATATATTTAATATATATAAATTCTATTTAAAACATGTCATCTAAAAATGACAAACTGTGTTCCAGACCCAATTTTAATCTAAATAAACTTGATAGCATGCCAACCTTGGATTTTTTTTTTTAGAATATAAAGTGTGTGTAGGCTTAAAAAAGAACATTTGTGAATCAAGGATACTGTACTTGGACACCCATGGGCTTAGGGGCTTCTGACCACATCGTAAATAAATGAATACAAATTTAGGGAGATACTAAACGTTTGTGTCACCCTGAATGTATACTACCTAACCTCCGAATGTATCATATTTAGCATCCTGCGACCATTATTTCGTCTTTCCCAACAAGTCCCGTGTCCATATTCTTTTTCTTAGGCTCCCTCTCATATTTTTCAATATCTTTATTAGCAATTAATGCAGCTGTTGCACCCGAAATTAATCTCTGAAGTTCCATAAATATTTGCACTAGAACCTAGTACCAAACTAGCAGCGTGTGAATACTCTAGTCCTGTTTCTATTATACTAGCTAGTATACAGATATCTAGTCGCTAGCTAGCACACTTGATTTCTAGTACGAGCTAGTGTCATGTGATACGGGCTTTAGCTAGCACACTTGATTTATAGTACAAACAAGTGTCGTGTGATAGTAGCTTTAGTCACAGATTTTAATCCAGTTCTATATTATAGAGATCAATGGTATAGTCTAATCTAGCACTAGTTTGCTAAAGTTGCATGCATGGTTCGTTTATTATATTCTAGTTGGTTTCAGCCAGGCATTACTGCTTAATATTATGATAGCTTATTATCACGATAAATGCCTTTGGGGTCTAGTAGTCAGAGTTCATGAAAGCAGGTCCAAAAGCCCCGGGTTTAATCCCTGAAATTCGAGATTTTTCTTTGAAGCAGTGGGTCTGGAACGGGATAAAATTCAGCCTCGTGAAAACAAATGAGCTACCTAATTAAAAAAGTGGTGGTTCCGGTTTATGGCCCGTCTACAACCAACATACCCGCTGTTTGGACTCGTAAATACGCAATCGCAAACGCACTTGTAATTACGCTTCTCTTAAATACAAAATATACTGTTGACTATGAAACATCTTAAGACTTAATTTCAACCAATAGGAACAAACAGCAAAGATAACTATAAAAGTAAACTTATATTAATGTTTTAAAATAAGAAATACATATTTAAAAAATATTTAATTGGTTGAATATGTATGATATTAATTGAAAATTCTGTATTCATTACTAAACATTTCCAAGAGTTGTTGTTATAGACCAAATATTTCATATAATTTGATTTTAGTAACCCATCCATATTTGTTTTTTTACTGGATTAACGCAAGACAACGTAACTAGATAAACGCAAGAGATGGAAAATGTTCATCTCCTTCCGACAGGCGGCTTTAATTGTCCCGACATATGATTGTGCTTGCAAATGCTATTATAGACAGATGGTATTACGATTTCGAATCCGACTGGTTGTAGACAGGCCATTAAAAATAGATTAACAACCCGTGAGTTCGTTGTGTGTATTACATGACACCCTCAATGTCCATACAATATAGTAAAGAAATCACTAGTAGTACATGACCACACTATCATCATCATTTCCTAAAGGCCAGGCTTTGTCTCTGCCACCATATCTTTCGATCCTCTGTGATCCTCTTTATGTTAGAATAATCAAATAAAGCCCGTCTTACTGATCGTGTTCTTGAGGTAGGACCTCCTTGGTCTTCCCCTCAATTTTCCCCCTAACATCTTGCCTTAGAAAATGTTCTAGATAAAGTTGTCATGTCTCAATATGTGCCCAAGTTGATTTGTTTTACAGTTTCCTATTCCCTTGATTAATTTCCTTTCTATAATTATTATTTTACAGTTTGTTCATCACTATTCCTCTTTGTCCTTTCACAACCATATTTCAGCTCATCCCATACCAAGGTTTTAACCAATTTCTTCCTCTTCTCTATACTGAGGTGTCTATTTAAAAGAGTGTATCACATGCCAATCAACTCTGTGATACAATAAACTAGAAATCGTAAATTTACATCAATACTATTGCACATGGATTATTTCTGATAAAGAGTTAATAAAATATACTAATACTGACCATTGTTGATATATTAAATTATACTTTATAAAAACTGAATTGAAAAGGCCGTTTTTTTTTTTACCATTTTAGAATATTTTCACAGATGAGCATTGTGCACATATCTTCATTCTGTTATAATAGGGACATACAGTAATTTATTAACAAGAAATCGTCTCTTCCCCCCCCCCCCCCC
>CABFVX010000123.1:196217-354852 GCA_902151425.1 Timema shepardi
ATCTTCACCACGGAAAATTTTGAGTAATTATTCAAATACAAATTCACTGTACCCATTTATGACATATCGTTGGTATTTTCTTTTTCCTTTTTACCCCCATAACTTATGCACGCATGCACAAACAAAGATGCGAGCTGGGAGTTATATATATATATATAGTAATGGCATACCGTTGTAAGGTATCTATTTCCCATGTCAATCATACTACCCAAATAACAGTATGCTCTGATTTCTTAATTAGTTTATTCTTATATTAGATTTCTTTCTTTTTGTTTACTATGGTTAATTTTGTCTTCTTTTTATTATTTTTAGCTTGAATGTTTTAAAAGTTTTGTTTAGTATTCCAAGTATTCTTTTCATCTAAAGCTCTGAATCTGCTAACGTTGCAATGTCGTCTTTAAAGCAGATATACTACGAATTTATTTTCCACCGTACAATAAAAACTGTAATACCTTCAAAATGGCGGCAATAAGATTGAGCTACCATCAATTAGATACTCTATAAGGGTCAAATGAGGTTATTCTAGAAGTATGAAGATAATCTAACATTTGCTTGGTTGTCTTTCTCATGTGATCTGTGGTCTGTCTCGCTTATGTCGTCTGCTTTTATATTATGATTTTACACGTTAAGATCAATTTTAGATTTTGTTTGAAAAAATGTCTTCATTCAAACATGCGATTAACATTATTTATATATTAAATGTGAAGTTGAAGTGTTTATTTTTGACTCACTACCTACCTACCTTTTGTCCTATTTTATGTTTGTGAATGTATCATAATTTTAGTTGGTTGCCAGATGCTGGGACAATAATGTAAAAAGTAATCGATAATAATGTTCACTGTTTACACAAATGTAATTTTGTATACGTAAAAGTCATAGACCAAAAGACAATGGCAGGTATCTTCGGGTATAGCAGAGAAGCCATCCGAGTAAAAGTCACGGTAATATTAAACTTTAACCTTTAAGTACTAGGTTTGTCATAGGTCACTTTGAACTACAAAGGTGAGTTTAGTCTTTTCCGGCAAGATATCTATAAATTAAAATAAGTTCCAATTTAGACCCAAGGTGAAAACATCCCACCACAAAATCATCGGAGAGTAAACTTAAATGGCATATGCATGGTTATAAAACCATGGGGACAAATGGACAATTTGGTTCATAAAAAAATCAAACGAAATAAATTTTGAAACATCAGTCAGTGGATGCTTTCAACCATATCTGAAGAAACATTTCTAACACATCACTAACATAATCTTGCAGCCTATTATCACAAACATTTTGACAGATCTCTGATTTTTAAAGACTTAATCTGTTTGAATTGTTTACTGATTTGCCCAGTCACATTGGTGGTAGAAAAATTCCAATTTTATAAGTGATTTTGGTACCTGTAATTTATTTAAGGTACCTCCTGGCAAGTTTGATAAGTCACCCCTCTTTCACACCTTAAATATAACCTATGCTTGATGATGAAGCATTCAACTTACTCTTTAATTTAGGCTCCCCTTCCTATTATGTTTTGCTATCAAGATAGGCCCAATTCCATCCCCTTCCTTACATGGTTTCTATGAAAATGCATTTCACAATATCTTACATCACACTTTTTGTGCAGTGAAGGAATTGATCATAACCTCTTAAGTTTTTTCCTCTCCCAAAGCAATCTCAATACACAAGTTTTTTTAATTAGTATTTTAAACTCCTTTTTATCTCCCCAAATGCTTGCACTTTGTTCAGTGGTCCAAGTTTACCTTTGTGAGAACATTTCTGCTTGATACATCAAGTAACCTGATTGGCTTATTTTATCTAGGTCTAACTCTGGGTAGCCTCTAAGCCAAGAGTTGGTCTTATTATTTCAATCTATAATAGACATTGTTGATTTCGATGGTCTTGAGTAAAGTGCTTGCCTCAGGACCCGATGTTTATGGGTTCAAACCAAGCTGGGCTCAATGGGTTTTCCTTGATCTATAGAAATACTTAGCACAATTTTCTTTGGAGGGGAAGTAAATCCTTCGGTTTCATGTCGATTGTGGAATATAAAAGAACCCGGAAGGTATGTGAAAATACCTTTCCCGGCAAAATGGGTAGGCTGTTTCACTCTCGATCATAGAAATTCTCATGTAACACACTGATATAATTAGTCTGTTCATAAAGTGCATAATACCTAAATAAATAAAGTATAATAGAAGTTATTGAATAGATTTCAGGCTTATGATAATATTGTTAAATACCAGTAGGTCTTTTAAATTCCTATTAGATTAAAACAATCAAAATTAAAAATAATAAATAAGTTTTCCACCATTATAACAAAATTCTAAATAAATTACCATTTACAATATTTATGTCTGTATTTCAAATTGATCTATAATTTAAAAAATAGGCAACTTCGATTGACTTGTATGACCTATTTTACAAAAGTTGAATTTTTCTACAAATAATATTTTAGAGTAGAATAGAAATGGGGAAACTCCAGCCTATAGGCAATCCACCCGCATAAGATGATTTTTATGGCCAGCCAGGTCTTATTTTTATTATTAAAAACAAACCCACTTCGCTGGACGCATGGTCTAAGGCGCTACTTTCACAATAAACTAAACTGCTGAAGATGGGGCGATCAAGGTTCGATCCTGATTGGGTGTACCTTCTTAAATAGTTTTCCACTATCCCTCCATGCATATGTGTGTACTCTTCCTCTAAATTTAACCTTCTTAATTCCTAACACATAAGATAAATTGGTACATACATATGCTTATAACTTGAACAGGTATTAAGACAAGGTTATTTAGAACATATAAAAATAAAATGTTAATTCATAACAGGTTGAGAGGAGAGGGGGAAACAGTTTGGAAACTTTAAAAACTTCTTTTTCAAGGCAACGATGTAGGTTTTACATTCTCACATTTTATTTGCCTGCACATTATTTTACTACCCATTGTATGACACTTAAGCTCAGTAGCGTGTCTGCCTACTGAACTAAGGGTCACAAGCTCGATTCCTGGCATGGCTGAAAAATGTATTAGTGGTGAAATGTGGGCTTTTACTTTATCAGTGATGAATTTATGGCCAGGGGCTGGGTGCTGTGTCTGGTCCTAGATTTAAGTTAGTTTTTAAGACGTGTGTTAATACAATCAGCTGGTTCAGTAAGTTAACATTAAATTCCATCGCTAGGAACTTCCCTCAACTTAGAACGAGGGTGGGGAAGGAAAAAAAAGCTGCTTGGTCCAGTTAGTCATGAATTTATGTCTGACCCAAATGGAATACAAATGAGCAAGGTATAATTTGTAGAAACTGTACCCGCCTTCGAATGAGGAGGAAATAATTTAGGAAACACTGCCTCAATTTGTGCCCATCGGTGCAGGTTTCTCATGTTTTATAATTTTGGTTGGTTAACCAATTTTATATGTTTTTGAGAACCTTAAGTTTTTTTGTTTTTGTTTTATCATGCTCACATTTTCCTGGAAATTTTGTATTCAAAGAAAATAAAAATAGCTATACAATTTTAACTTCAGAAAGCATAAAACCACTAAAAAAACAACATAATATTGGCTCAATCCAGAGTTACTCCTAGCAGTATGCTGCCATCTAGTAAATATATTTATTTAATTTGTTTTGGTTATCAGGTCTAATCCTGTTGACAATTCATTCTCTATTTTGTGATATACATGAAATAATAATGATTATAAACCTTGTTAATTTAACTAGTACCATGGCAACGTTTATATACAAATATATTTAAAACAAAATATAATTACTTTAATAAATTTAAGATTGAAATAAATTGAAATGCTTTTAAAAACAAAATATGTTTGATACCTATAAAATATGTTTTCTACTATTATGAATAGTGATTCATATTTATAGATAAAAATACTGTAAGGAAAAGTTTGTAACAAAAACAAGTCTATTATTATTTTTATTAGCTAGGTATTATTTCCCATGAGTTTGTGTGTGTGTATATATATATTTACACACACACACATACACACACAAACTCTTTTCCTTCAGAAAAGTCTCCAATCTGAGTTTTATTTCAAAGTGAACATTATGAATAACATCTTTATTATTAACTACTAATGAGCTGGCTTAGTGATTAATCTAAAATAACAATTGATTGATTTATAGTACTTTTATATTAGAGTTGGGGTACAGAGAGTATATAATATAGTAGAAGAAGCTAGGTTGAGATGGGATGGACTTAGGGGCGCCAGAATAATTTTTTTAAAGGGGGTGGGTGTAAAATGACAGTCTTTAATATTCTGAGTGGATTATAGTACTGTAAATTAATATCTAATATAATAATAATCCTGGACATTATACAAACATAGACTATTTCAGTGTAATTACACTTTATGTAGTCCAATGTCTCCAGATAAAATAGTAATAGTATTAGTTTAGTAAAAAGTATTTTATTATTTAAAATATTATTACAAACTTTTTTTTGTGTGTTTTTCTCACTTCAATATTAATAATCCTATTATTTACCTCAAATTATTGTCAATAGAAAATCAATATTTACTTTTCTATCTAAAGTCAACAGTACCATCTGCAGATATTTAGTATTTCCAGTTTTCCAAAAGCAAAGGTTGTGCTAATTTTTAAGCACAGACTCTCAGATTCCACGTAACACCAGACTATCAGCACCCTTAGGTTAGGTAATTTTTAGATTAGCTTAAGATAAATTTACGAAAATAAAATATTGAAATATAATATTATTACAAAATAAATATGACAAGTCAAAGTGATTTATTTGCCAGGCGAGCGGGGCTAGCTGTGTGTGGCACACTTGGCACATGGCTTAATCCGGAGGCCTGTCTGTGAGTATATGTGGTATAGACATATATCTATAAATATCTCTGTATTTAAGAAAGTTGAATAACGATTGAAGAAAAGTAAAAACAAATTAAAGAAACTTTCTGGGTCCAAGCCTTAGAAAAATAATATTTAGTAACCAATGATACCAAAATTTCATGGACATAAAGTCATCACCATTTCAACCTGATCTTTATTGGTTATTAATTGATTGTTTTAATATAGTCATATATAATTTGATTGCTCAAAACATCGAAACCTGTTTGGATTAAAGATATATAAAAAAACAACTTATTTTACTTCCTACTACAAAACTGCAAAAAATATATTAGGGACCCGTTGGACTCTTGTGTGTTTAAGAACTACTAAGCCATGCAATTAACGATGAGACTAATAATCAAGTTTTTTCATTGGAACTGTTTGTGAGAATCATAAGTAAATCATTGCACAATTTTTATTAAAACTTGTCCCCCCCCCCTCACCCAATTCAACAAGAAAAAAGGGGGTAAATGCACCCATGTTCTACCTAGTGGCGACACCTATGGGTATAGTCATGTAATGAGGTTGTAAAAGTAGAGAGTACCTACCAAAGAGAATGGTGGAGATGAAGTATGTAGGAAAAATACCCCAAAGAAGACCAATAAAGAGATAGGAGGAGCAAATAACAGAAAGTGTGCAAGTGAGATGGGAAGAATAGTGGAAGAATAAAGGAAGATGAAGGAATTCTACTAAACTGACCTGACCACACGCTGGAAATGGTTGATGGTGATGATGATGGCTTGTTTAAACCAGTCGTGACTTCTTATTGAGGGCACAGGTGCAAATGCACCACTTCGGGAGGATAACATTAGAATGGAACTGAAAGAAATAGGGTGTAATGAGGTCGACTGGATAAACCTAGCTCAAAATAGGGATAGGTGGCACACATTTATAAGTGTGGCAATGAACTCTTGAGTTTCTAATGCTATAAAGTCAGTAAGTAATATCACTTCATAATGAATTAGTATTATGATATAGATTGTATTGAATGCAGTACATTGTGGTATGACATTATATTGGCTATGTGCTTCTGCAGAGCATTCTCTTTACTATTGATCTTGTGAGCTCAACTGTCAGCGCTATCTCTCACAACTTTCTCTTCTTGGTGCTTAAAACCATCTGAGCATGTGCATAGAAAAGAAGAAAGCATGTTGACTTAGCTAGAAAGTTTTAAAATGTACCTTTAACACTTGGCTTGGTGCATAACCCCATTGTGGACTTGGCGATTTTTTTAAAAATTATGAGTTAAACTAAAGTTTTTTTATTAGCACTGAGTCTTACCACCCAGTTTGGGTTATACGCTTATGTATTAATTACGCTTGGGGTTTTAGGGATTAGGGAGTTAAGTTTAAACGGAAGTGTACCCGAATTTGGATGGATTGAAAATGGAAAACAATTTTGGAAAAACTATCCTCATTACACTCGACTGAGATTCTAACCTTGATCTCCCTGTCATCGGCAGTCTAGTCTATTGCTTGAGTAGTGCCATATGTCAAGGTAACTAAAGTGTTGATACTTAGTTATTTCAATTTCTCAGTTCTCACCAAATGAACTATGTGCAAACCTGAGTAGATGTGCTGGGCCCAGAGTCATTCTTCACTCATATTTTAAGGCAGAGTCTATGATGGTTATGAGGCAATCGTCGGCTACAAATGTGTGATTTTATTAAGATCACGAGCTATCAGATAACACAGCCACCTTTGACTCTGTAGCTGGCTTATTGCTGCCACTTGTACAATTATTATAATACTGAGTCGAAAGTGGCTGCGTTGTCTGATAGCTCGTGATCTTAATAAAATCACACATTTGTAGCCGACAATTTCCGCAGGTCCATCATAGACTCTGCCTTAAAATATGAGTGAAGAATGACCCTGGGCATGGGATGATTCCTGGATAGCTTGGTTCAGGAGCATTAGCACACTAAGCCAAAGGTCCCAGGTTCGATTCCCATGTCCAGGTGTCATTTTTCAATTTTCAGAATATAATATCTACATGGAGTAAATCCTCACTAAAAGCACAATAATAGCTTTAGCTATTTGATTCTTAATTATATTTGCATTTGCTTTTACTAGATTTAAAAGTAATATTAAATTATTTACTGATGTTAAGTGCTAGCATAAGTAATATTTTTTTTTTTTAATTTTTAAAGCTTATTTTATGGGTTTAATGTGCACTTTCTGAACCAACTGATTATATCAGCACATGACTTATAAAGTAACTTAAATTAAGAACAGACACAACATCCATAGCCTCGGTTGTCAATTCATCACTCCAAAAGGATAAACCCTCATTTCACCAATGACACATTTTTCGGCCATGCCAAGCATCAAACCTGGGATCCTTAGTTCAATAGACAAACATGCTACCAACGAAGCTATGGTGTAGAATGATAGGTTATATACAAATGTTTATATAATAATTTAGAATATTTTGATTTATGCACCACCTGTTTTTGATCACCAGCTGCCACTGACTGAAACCTTAGTGAGAATTATTGAAATTTATACTCCCTGGTCTCTTCTCTCTAACTATGTTAAGTAACCAGAATTTGGTTATTTTAAACCATCAAAAAACTGCCACACACATTAAATACTACATTGTATACACAACATACTTTATTTTTACAATTTTCAAACACACACACACACACACATTAATAAATACCGCTTTTTGGTACTAAAACTACTACCATGAACTGTGATCACGGGTGACCTGGCGGTCTAGGGGTAAGGTGTCAGACTTCTATACTGGCGGCCGGGGTTCAATCCTCGGTCCCAGCATAGATTTATCTGATTACCAAACCCTTCCTTCACCTCTGACAAGACATCTTGTGAATGTGGGGAAGGCCAGACCGCCACCGTGGTTCGGATTCCACGCTAAACTGTAGGTCCTCCATTTCATCTCACAATCACCCTACCATTATACATTAGCGTAAGTGCGTATAACCCGAACGGGTAGTAAGACGCGTTGATAATAATAATAATAATAACTGTGATCACATCTTTACATCATAATCACATGCATCAACTGACATTAGTCTGTCTTACTTGCTCCACCAAATCTGTGTAACCTAACACAACAGTTTCTAAGCAAATTTTTAACACACTTAGTGCTGTTACACACGTACTGATATTATCGGTGTCAGTGCCGGCGCCGATATTGGTGGTAGTGAGATTACATGTTATCTTATGGCCCTGTTGCACACGATGCCGACATGACATCATTATCGTGACGACTACCGACTTATTGGAGCCATGTCGGCAGCCCCCTCGATAAATACACCGATATCAGTGCGCAGAGCAGGGAGCCATGTTGTTTGCTCGCCACCATCAACAAAACTGCCTATGCCTCTCAAGCACCGATAGCGATATTTTCGGTGTGTGTGCAATAACTCATGCCGGTATCGGTGTTAATAACGATATCGGCGCCGACACCGATAATATCGGTACATGTGCAACAGAACTTATGGTTTGCCAAATAACTTAACAAAAGCCTTTCATATAAAAGTTCAAAGCCCACGATAAGAAGATAATACATCCAGGAAAGCCAGCTGCACACAAAGTTAAATTTTACCATTGTAGACAGATGCATGCAGTTGGGCATTAGCTAATTAAATCTTTTCAAACAAACTATTTCCCATAGTAATTAAAACTTTAGAATATTTGGTCCAAAGAGGAATGAGGCTATTAAGGAGTGAAGGAGGTTACATAATGATGAGTTACACATACCCTCTACTCATCTCAAGACATTGTTAGGATAATCAAGTCTTGAAAAATACAGTGGGTCGAACATGCAGCATGAATGGGAGATTCTAGAACCTTGTTCACAGTATTGACTGGTAAACCCAATGGGAAGAGACCATTGGGAAGACCTAGATGCAGATGGGAGGATAACATTAGAGTTTACCCGAAAGAGATAGTGTGATGAAGTGGACTGGATAGAACTAGCTCAAGATAGGGATATGTGGCATACTTTC
This sequence comes from Timema shepardi, assembly GCA_902151425.1. Taxonomy (NCBI): domain Eukaryota; kingdom Metazoa; phylum Arthropoda; class Insecta; order Phasmatodea; family Timematidae; genus Timema; species Timema shepardi. The sequence continues at coordinate 205,036 of CABFVX010000123.1, forward strand.
TAAAGTGCGGCAATTAACTTTAAAGCTCCTAATGCCACAGAGGAAGTATATGGAATTAGACATATTAAGCCTAGCAAAATTAAGTCTTAAGAAGGATAGGCCCCATATTGTCTAACCCTCTAACCCCTGTATCCAGTTATACACTGCTGTTTAATACATAATTCATTTTAATGTAGGTATAAGATCATCATTTAAATATATTTTTCTGTGACTATTCCTATCAGCTGTGGGAAGAGTCATCACAATATTGACTGCAATATCTAATTGGATATTTTTATGATGTTCCAGAAATGTGAAGGGGTACTCCAACCTGAGCATCGTAAATTTAGTGTTGACCCTCAGATAACATCCTTTGAAGTTCTTCAGAGTATTTTGGCAAAAGCCTTTGATATAAAAGGGTAAGCATTTGCAGGAATATAGATAATCATGCATCAAAACCAAAATGCAAACATGTAATGTTAGTCCATAAAGGTGTTAGGTATTCATAAGCCAGCATAGATAATGGCTATTATTATGTACACTATTCAGAAATATATTTTAAGATTCAAAGCTAGCCCTAAGTGTTTTTTTATTTAGTCTAATAATGTCTAATGCAGTAAATACTTTTGTTATATCTTATCTTTTAGTTTAATGTTATTGTTTTATAGCAGTTCTAAAAATTATTATGCAAGAAAATATGTCATATTTAGTGGAATATTTCAAAGCTGTTCATAATACAGCAAAGTTTGTTTCTTCCTTTGAGATATATCAACGATAAGAAGGTTATTATGGGTGTTAAAAGTGGTGGAGATTTGACCTTCGACTTTGACATTCCAAAGTTTCACACACCCCTAGTGTTCATGCTATTCTTCACTTCATCTTTATTTTTATTTTTTTGCAGAGAGTTTACGGTGTGTTATCGAACATTTGACGACTATGGGCAAGAAACATACCTCTCCTTGCTGTCAGACTGGGATCTTGATGCAGCTTTCCTCAGGTATGCGTTAACAACTATAATATAATTTTAACAAAAATTTAACTTTTCTAAAAACTCTATTCTAGATTGAGATTGTGACATAATGATGGCTCAAATAGCCTTAATTCTCAGGTATATGTTGAGAGTTTGTATGTAACTTTTATTATAATAGTAAGAGATTCAAGCGGTCTGACACCTTAGCTCAGTCACTAGCGGGTCTACCTACTAAGCAAAAGGTCTCGGGTTTGATTCTTGTCATGGCCGAAAAAACTATCATTGATGAAATATGGGTTTACCCTTTCACATTGATAAATTAACAACCGGGGACTGGATGTTGAGCCTGTCCTTGTCTTAAGATAGAGTGTAAGGCATATGAAGCTATGATAGGTTTAGCCAGTCGGTAGTGGAAAATTAGATGGCTTGAATAAAAAACTGACCCAGACCACAGCGGAAACAGTAATGGATGTAAAGTAAAGTAAGAAATTCAAGACATCAGTTATTAATATTTCTTAAAAAAATTCAGTTTGTATTATTTTTATAATTTATTGAGTTCATTAACATACCTTGATTAAACTTTGTCACACTATAGGAACTTCTAGTTTTGGTATGTATGCATGTTTTTATGTTTTAACATAAAACATTTGATTATTTTTTCAGCTATTTAACAAACCTAGGTTATTAGTGATAGTACCGCATCCTTCATATCTACTCTCCTGAAAACCTCATAGGTGTTACATAACCATCGAAGACTGATACCTTAGATCTGTGTTCCCCTAACTTTGGTACACATACCGTACTTCCAGGAACATGCGGATAATTTCTAGGAGTATGCAACATACCAAGTTTTATTTGTCATGATATATTTTGGGATAGTAGTGAGTCTAGTTAACAAATCAACTCAGACTTTGATGTGTCAAAAAACTTTTATATGCCTTTATTTCCTTCTTTCTCATATTTGTTCAACTTATCACAAAATACTCATTGTCATTTGGAACAATTGTTTATACTTTACCAGATTTTTTTTTATGAAGAGTTGAAAATTTCAAGTTTAGAACATTTGATCGTCACAGGACCTCCATGATAATGAAACATTTGAAGACATTAAAAGCTCTTGTTTTGTCCATGTCTATTTATGTGTATGTATATTGGTTTGCGTAGTGCCTCAGATCCTTGTCTGGGATTGCAAGTGGACTTGAAGCCGTTTGAGGAGAGCTGCGATGAGTGGGATATGGTGGGTTGTGTGGACACACCTCGACCCATCTCTACCGAGACAAAGCTACTCCAGAACAGATTGCCTGGGCTCATACTCAACCAGGTACTAGGACTCGACTGTGAACCTTATATTTAGAAAATTAAACAAGTTTATTAATCCTAGAAATAAATTAGGTTAGGTTAAGCTAGGCTAGGTTAGGTTAGGTTGTTGTGTCCTCTCACCTCCGGCGACTGATCGTAAACTCCACCCCTCTCACACTTTTATAGTGTCCGAGCGGCACTGGTTGTATGGAAGAGGGAAGGTCCAGGAGACAGCGGCTGTGGCGAGAGGACTGGCCTAAGTCAATGCTTTATTAAACCAAATAACATAAAAGAGGCTACAAGAATACATTAGGACATCTTTTGAGTAAAACATGTCCATCAAAAGTGAGAAGGGTCCTGGCTTCCTCTGTGCACTACTCTGTGACCTTTTGGTGATTGATATGTCCCTCTTAACACCAAGGCACTCCACTTTTCCCTGTAGATTATCTGGACAGGCTGTGGAGTAGGTGGCTGAAAACTCAGCAGGAGGATGGCTGCACAGGTTTAACAGTAACAGTGATTCCTTCACTTGCACAGTTTTGAGCTATGCGGATTTGTAGATACATGGTTGCAATACTTAAAATTATGACTAGCATCACCATCTATCAAGTATCACTTTAAACAGGATAAACACAATCATAGAAATCTGAAGGTGCCATCGCCATTTTTTTTATGCTTTGAACACGTATTAAACAATTAGTATGTATATATGTGTTTATGATAAAGATATACTGTATGTATTTTTTTTTCTTACAATTACATATGTTTTTATATTTATGTACACAAAAAGATGCGGAATAAAGTTTCAATTTTTGAAAGTTTTCATTTCATGAGCATAATCTTTATAACTTTAATTATCCTTTGAAATGAACAAATATTAAATTATTACATCATACTTAAGCATAATTTGACAGTTATGGTTTTCTAACTTATGCATAAACCTTCAGAACGAATTAACCACATATGGACTTACTAGCCTATATTTAAAACAAATATTTGGTAATAAATATACACCTATAGGTAACAATCAATTTATAAAGGCACATTTATTTATGTTGGTGCACTTAGCTTAGTTATTTAGAACAAAACTATGAGTTGAGATTTAGATTTACTTTTGATGCATTAAATGATTATAGTGTAGATGGAAGATGACATAAAGTTGGTAGAACTGATTTGAGGTTGGTTCTATAAGCTATGTTTTAAAATAATAATTAGTTGTTAAACCTTGGTCTCTGTTTTAAAATTATGTGTGCTCAATAATGTGCTGGTGAAGACATGTGGAGGGAATGTAGACTAAATGAATTGTTGAAATAATAGTTGTTTAAATGATCACATTACATATCCTACTATAAAATGAAACCTAGTTAATACCACAATGCCCCCCTCCCCCCCTCCCCTCCCTCTTTCAGACATTGTTCCTGGACCTTATTGGCAAGCCAAGTGAAACAGCGTGTAGTAGTTTTAGTTAAAACAACCTTTCAACATGAATCAGTGTGAATAATCATCTCATTGTGTCCCACATCACACTACACACTCAGGTACACACACAACTTCTCAACACAATTGGCCAAGAGGCGCAAACTAGGTTAAGCAGCGTGTTTGTGTTTGTAGGTGGAACGTACATTCAACATGGTGCAGCGTGCCCTAAACCTTGTAGAGGACCAACCCACTGTATCCAGTGCCCCACCACGCTCCCCCCTGACGGATGCCGAATTCCGTAGGTTTCTTGACCCTATTGGCCAAGTGGTACAAACCAAGGAGCTACATACTGTCATATATCTTGGCGGCATCGAACCCAGTCTTAGGTAGCTCACATTTTTGATTTTGTTTCTACATTTTCTGTTTTATATTGGTTGACATTATAGCGTCTTTGGCATAAAATTGCCACCCGAGTGAATTTAATCATATTTTGACTCATTTAGCTACATTGAAGGGTTGGTATCTAAATAATTATATAATGAAATTTGATTAGGTCAATTCCTCATCCAGGGCATCGTATTAAGGATTATGCTCTAACTCTGCAGTCTTTCATAAATAGATAAATAATATAAAATTATGGGCTCTTGGTTTTATGCAGAGCCTATCATGCTCAGTTGACTCACAAATATATGTGTTTAAAAATGAGGTGGCCCAATGGCTAGATAATTTTATAATAAAGGAAAGTGATAAAACTAAAGAAAAAGGAAAAATAAACTATTAAGAGTAAATTTGATGAAGAAAGCCCACCTAGGGAAAGAGGAAAAATGTGGGAAGAGTCCAATGCACAAAGGTGACATCTTCTTCCTTTCCTTTCTTCTGTCTTCTATAGTAGAAGTAGTCACACACACATTTTAACACAAATATCATAATATTTCGGCATTGTTGCCTTTATCAAACACAAAGAAGAAGAAAGTACATAGTACACAAACAATGGATTACTCCATTTTAAATTTTTAAAAAGAAACTGTTAGAAACACATTGTACCAACTGTTTTTGGGAGCAAAGATAAATTCCTTGATTAATGTTAATATTTATAGAAAACTGATGATGCTGATGATAAAAATAATAATAGATAAGAAAATAATGATAATAAAAAAAATTATTTTTTAAAAATAATAATAATAATAATAATAATAATGTTAATTTAAAAGATAATAATAATACTGTAGAAATAAACTATCTTTTAAATCAACATTATTATTATTATTAAAAAAATTTATTATCATTATTTTCTTATCTATTATTATTTTTATCATCAGCATCATCAGTTTTCTATAAATATTAACATTAATCAAGGAATTTATCTTTGCTCCCAAAAACAGTTGGTACAATGTGTTTCTAACAGTTTCTTTTTAAAAATTTAAAATGGAGTAATCCATTGTTTGTGTACTATGTACTTTCTTCTTCTTTGTGTTTGATAAAGGCAACAATGCCGAAATATTATGATATTTGTGTTAAAATGTGTGTGTGACTACTTCTACTATAGAAGACAGAAGAAAAGAAAGGAAGAAGATGTCACCTTTGTGCATTGGCCTCTTCCCACATTTTTCCTCTTTCCCTAGGTGGGCTTTCTTCATCAAATTTACTCTTAATAGTTTATTTTTCCTTTTTCTTTAGTTTTATCACTTTCCTTTATTATAAAATATATGTGTTTGGAATTAGATACTTTCATCTGAAATAAACACGTTAACATTGCTACCTACCTAAAAAAAATAGAGAAATATTCTGAAGAACAGTAAAATATTTAGTCCTGAAATAAATTCTATTTTTAACTTGTATAGCTAATTAATTTTGCTCTATTTTTTATATTACTTTTTATGCACTTCATAAATTACTACTCATCTGGACTATTATTATATTTACACTAGTGTGATAGAGATGAGAAAGTGAGGAGGACAATTTACTCACATGTGTGTTAAGGCAAAGTGAGAAACTATTTATAAAAAAAAACACCCTCACTGCACCTAATAAGGTTCCAAAACCTCAATATCACTATCAGTCCACTCTATTGTGAATAAAATAGGTATAGTCCGGACACTGCAAAAACAAAAATATAAACCATCATGCCCTGAGTTTATGAATAAGGCCCTTTGACAAATTCGTGTTTGAGACCACTGCTTAAGATCATGTGGTCACATTTGCAGTTGATTTTATTTTATTTCATACAGTTTTCATTCATTTGATGTATCTTGTTAATTGTCTTTTTTAATATTTTTTTTTAAATACAGTTTTGGACGGCATGTTATGCTGCAGAGGAAAGTTAAATTTTTATGATTGATAAACTGACTCTCATAAAAATTGCAGAAAAGTGGTTTGGAAACACATTTTGAACGTGTACCCAGATGTGATGTCTGGTAAGGAGCGGATGGACTACATGAAAAAGAAGGCCTACGAATATCAGGAACTAAGAGACAAGTGGAGAGACATAGTGCAGAGACAAAGTGGACAAGTGAGTGTGTTAACTACAGTCTTTTTTGGTTTTAACATATTTAACTAACTGTCAACCGAGTTAAGGCATCTGGGTTGGATTCTCAGCATGGACAAAAACTTATCATTTGTGAAATGTGTGTTTCCCCTTTCACAATGATGAATTAATGGCCAGGGGCTGGGTGTTGTGTCGGTTCTAGGTTTAAGTTAGTTTATAAATCTTGTGCTGATACAATCAGTTGGTCCAGAAAGTGCGCGTTAAATACCCCATATAATAATAATGGCTTAAATAGCGAAGCTATTATTTTTGTTAATTATGGCTATAGCCACATCTAGATATCATATTCTTTAAATCAAATTCCTTGAATAACAAAAAGAAAAAAACTTTGAAATGTAATGAAACTCTAAAGAGTAAAGACACATTTATAATGGGGTCTTTCATTGTCTAATAAAATACTAAACAGCAGAAATGTGAAACTGGATGGACAAAACAAACACTTTATTCTTTATGCTTAGTGTTTTATTAGACAGTGAAAAATTGAGCACTTATAATAATAATAATAAAAACATATTATGTCTACATACAGAGCTAAATTGCAGTTGAGTTGGAATGGAAACGCTGAGGAAAGTGCAAAAATAATGCTTACTATCTCAATTTTTCCTGGTGTTAGAAATGGAGATGGAGAGTTTAGGGTTCAAATTTCAGCTGGGTCTATTGAAAGTGGTTTTAGCTAAATTATTTCCCACTCTCTCTTTGCACAAATCAGGTAATATTTTCTCCATAAATTCTTCCATCCTCTTCCCTACCACTTATCATAATTTTAATATATATTAGGGTGTCCCAAGATACAAGGTAAACATTTTTTTTGCAAAGTCGAATACGCATACCCTCTATTTTTTTTCTATTTCACCTCAGTAACTTAAATAAAATATATTATTGCAATAAGATAATGGTAACCCATGCCGACTTTACTTCAAACTTGAACGTGAGATCTTGTACGGGGAATACTATGGAAAGATTGTAAAATGTATGTTTCTTTGGTACATAAGACACCATTTTAATCGAAGCAGATATTTATTTACATATTACAGTAAAGGAAACATTACTGAACATATTTTCGTTTCAATGTTTGCTTTTTACAGTCAGGATAGATCTTCGTGTGTTCTTGTACGCAACGAAACAAAAATTGTTTTTGTTCCTCCTCAACTGTTATTAATCCATGAAAGTCCTGCATTAGTTTTACCGCTCTCTCAGCTGTATCGTTCACTGCTCTAAGTATTGATATCATCTTTTTTGCATCTAGAAAAGAAGCGTTATTCTCCCATGAAGAGGGACTCTCGTTGAGAAAACTATCATCAATTTTGAGTCTAGAAAACAATGAATGGCTTTTGACTGATATGAAATCATCGATGCTTTTTTCTGTAAAAAAAAAATAACAATTGCGTGATATAAATAACTAACTAAATAAACAATTACAAAATCAATGTATCAAACTCACCATACAATGAACCACAAAGTTCTTCCTTCGATGGAATGTATCTTTTCTCATGGGTCGAGAAATTTTCTCTATGTAAATTTGCCACCATTTTTAATTTTGTTTCTTCGTCCACATCATCATCAAAAAGTGCTAATACTGCTATTTCATCAGTCAAATACCATAAATGCTGGAGAAATTTCTGTAAAGCAGCTTTCGAGATATTTTCATTCACATTTTCGTAAGCTTTCAAAGATTTCAAAAAGCACAAATCTTTGTAGGGTGCTTTAACTGCCAAAATGCATTGAAGCCATGGTTTAACATAGATTGTTACGATAAACAAGCAGACATCTAACAGTGCTTTCTTATCCTTGGTGTTTAATTTCAGCTGAGAACTAAATAACGATAGTTTTAGGGAGTAAATCGCTCGGGCCATCCATCTAGCTTGGTGCATGGCACCCGGAGGTCTGATTTTAATTTTTTTTTTTCGCATCTCCACCTAAAAATACCATAGAAAGTTCGATCAATTCTCGATAGTCCTCTCTGACCATAACATTTTTAAGTTCATCTCGGTAAAAGTCCAGCAAATTTTCAAGTTCGGGTACGGTTCTGAACAGTTCCACTGTTTCTCTATAGCACTGTATTTTAGTGGGATCGATATTTTTCCAATTCTCTTTGAGCTTTTTAAAGAGTGGAATATCGGGGCTTGTTGTCACTTGTTTAATTTTCACTTCGAATACGGCCTTTAACACCAGTTCGTATACATGATGGCGGCAAGCGAAAAAAAGCATTTCCCTATCAAATTTTTGCTCGAGGAGCGTACAAGCACCATTAAAACGACCTGTATTCGAAGCCGTAGTATCACAACAGAGAATTTGGACCTTGTTTTCGAGATTCCAATCTAAGATCGCCTTCCAAATAGCCTGCGCCTGTTCTTTGCCTGAGGAATTATCCAGTCTCGGCACAGCAATGAGTTGTTCTTTTAGTCCAAATGAAATAACTATAGGCAAGCGTTCTTCTTTCGATTTTCGAGCACTCAAAGCAGGCAACAGTTTGCCATCCCAATGTAAGGTCACTACATCCGGTACCTCGTTTTGAAAATCAATTTTTATGTTTTCCGCACGTTCCTTCCGTTTTTCTGTTCGGATTCTTTGAATTGAAGACTTACTTATCGGAAATTCGTCAATGTTAAATCCAAGTGCATCAATAGTAGCTTCAAGAATAAACACAGAATCTCGCATACTTAACTGACACCTGTCTAATGCAGCAACTAACTTTGGAGTAATAAAGTCTTTCCTCAATACTGATTTACTTGTCCCAGGTTCTGAGCTTTCGATCAGTGTTGGGAAATCTTCTGAATCCATATTTTCACTAGAATTCGAAGAGGAATCTTCTTGCAATGGTTCGTATGATGCCGAGGATGTTGAATCGGAAACATATTTTATTCGCCGATTGTCTTCTTTGACAGCTCGAAGTCGCGCCCTTTCCTCTTTTTTGGCCAGTTTTTTATCCACTCCACCTAAGTGACCGGGTCGGCCCGGCTCTCTTTGGCGCTGCAAGAACATCCTATCTTCCTCTATTTTCATTAATTGAAGTGCATCAGCATGTGCAATGTCGAACAAATTGTCTAAATTAATTACAAATTCTTGTTGTCGCCGCTTGAATACGTCTTGTAATTTCTTTGCATTTTTTTGTAAGTCTCTCCAAACTTGATACATATTAACAAGCTTCCTCACACAATTTGGCAACGATTTGGTAGGTATGCGTGCCTTTTCCCAAAATATAATACATTCGCGAATAGCGAGATTTGCACTTTCATTAACACTTAAATTCACTTCTCGAATATTGTAAAACAAAACTGCGAGAACTTGTCCATTAGACGGAAGTTTTGAACCCGTTATTTGATGTCTTATATTACCTATTAAAAATATCACTTTTTTAGAACTATGGAATTCCACTGCCATGTTCTGTTCACTGATTAAAAACTATACAAACATTTACTAACTAAACAACTTGGAATTAATAGCACATTGACACGTAGACGTGCGCTGTCCTGAGTGAACTGGTACTGACACGTTTCACGGGTTGCACAATCTCACTGTCGAAGCATTCCAAAACCTTCCTTTATCTTTTTTGTTTTATCTTTACCATTTGCAGCTGTTGGGTGCTCCGCTACAGACACGTGTCGTCAGCGTTCGCTCGCTCAAGTACACATGTACTGACTGACACGTTTATATGCAAGTCGGCACGGGTTGCCGTAGTTCAAATTACATGAAACTTTATTTACAATTGTTTTGACATAAAAGAAAAAAAATAAGAGGGTATGCGGGAAAAAAAAAAATTCCATTTTTTTGGGACACCCTAATATATATATGTGTGAACGGATAAGGTAACAGTATAATGTTAGTTAAATTAATAAAGTACAGAAATTAAGCTATTTTTTCTGAAAGAAATGCCCAAAAATGTCACTATCCCAGACCCACCAAATCGTCTTGGTGAGCTTAAATCCAGTTAAATTTGGTTAGTACAGGTTCATGATGATTTACCTTCTGGGCGTTAGAGGGGAAAAGAACAGCACCGAGGATAAAGAGTGGGAGAAGCGATGATCACATTCTGAAAGAGGAAGTTGTGTCTCACCCATTCCTCACAACTGAGGGCTTAAAGCCTCGAGGGCTCCATTCTACTTTAACATATGTCATTATTAATTAGAAATAAGTAGTGGTCTGGAAAGCTTCGATAATATTGACATCAATTATATATTATTTGATTTGATAATGTGAATCAAATCAAAATGGAAAAAAATTGATAGGGTTAGAGGCTGTTGCAAATACCAAAATGTGCCTAAAATAAATTAATATATTTTTAATAATTCTTGTGAGGTAAAGTAAATACTTATTAATTACTACTATACTAATCTGAGAATAAGCCACACTTTTTTCCCAACAACAATCTTTGTATAACCTATAATTGCATCCTTGGATAATACATAACAAATGTGTTAACTTTGAGGACTGAAGATATTTATTAAAATAGTTTATAATCACTGCTTAAAGTTGACAAGGTTGTTCCATGAACATGTTGAAGAACTTAGATTTATACCTGATAATATAGAGAACTAGGGTCCAAAACAAATCTGATGTTTTTATTATAATTGTAACTCTTTTTATAGAACATGGTAGCTTTAACAAATTTCACTAAGATATGATTCAATTTGATAAACTATTCGAACTCAAAAAACCTGCTTCTCAGATGTCTAGAAATAAATATTAAATATGATTAGACTGTTGACTTATCGATTACAGGTGACAGGGGACCTGGCCTATGTGACCAGCATGGTGAGGAAAGATGTTCTACGGACAGACAGACACCACAGATTCTATGCTGGTAGTGATGATAACCAAAACATTGCCTCTCTCTTTAATATACTAACCACGTAAGCATTTCCTCTCTTTCACTGACAAAGTTTTCTTTTGTGGTACTTTTGGGGTGAAGGTTCTAACTTTTTTATTTTTATTATGATTATTTGGCTGCCTGGAAGGAGGTTGAAACTGACTGTCTTGATAAATGTTTAAATACACTCTGTTTACTCTGAGAGCTAGCACGCTAATCTTAGATGTTTCCAATATGGTGTAGCTTATAAGTTAGGGCCATAGCGTAATCCATCAAGGAGAGAGACTACGACCTTTCATGCTAAGTGGAGGGTACATGTAATTAACTAAAAGGTGCAATATCTTGATTACTACTCATTCTCAATCTCTCTGTTTTCTTAGTTGCCAGTACTTTCATTAAGAGTTAATCGAAGTATTGATAATTGTAATATTAAGATGAAGATCGATTCTTGATTCTTTCGATACCAGTAAGAATCCAGGGTATCGAAGAATCACGTCGGACATCCCAAAACTATATTAAAATTTGTTGAAAAATGACACCTGGACAATGAGATCAAACTTGTAACCTTTAACTTAGTACGCCAATCTTCTCTCACTGAACTATCCAAGTTTTATCTTGTCCATAGGGCCATTCATTACTCATAGTTTAAAGCAAATAAAGGACACCACCACGTAACTAACTTTCACCTTATATATATAATAGAATTTCTAAAGTGGAAACTCACCTGACATGTCAGAGTTTGGAAATCACTTGCCTGGGGAACAGATACCTCTTACAAGGCTCCTCAAACCCATCATGGCTGTATCCTTCAAGCGTTGCCACACACTTTTAAGTCCACAGCTGGCAATTTAGGAACCGATGACCCTGTGCCTGCCATTGATCCTTATCATCATCGGAAAACTGGGAACTCCCCTCCCCCTTTCCCGCCTAGGAGTTGGTTCCTCCTTCCGTGAGTGCTGGACGCACCCCTCGGTGAAGGTAAGGCGCCTCAGGAATCAACTTCAAAAGGGCTTTCAACCCAAGTTGCCCAGCAAGGACCTTGTGGATGGGGCTTGATCAGCTTTCCTAGAAGGTACTAGCGACCAACCACTTAGTGTAGGGCAAGTACACAGATGACCCCGACAGAGATTTAGCCATCCTTCAGGCAAAACCCTCTGGACGTGGCTCGGTGACCACCACGAGGAGGCACTCTGCCAGGATTACCGAATGAGAAACACCCTGCAGGCAGGGGTGGGTAGCCTCTTGTACTGTCTTAGCCATGGCAGATGCCATCTTAAACCCATGAGCTTACAACCCAAACCCAGTGCTACCCCCCAGTTTATAATGGACGTGTGAGACCATTGACTAATTAATAGCTACTAGAAATAGAAACCACAGTGACTTTAGGTTGTCATTTATACTGCCCTTTGAACAACATTTAATTGTACTTGGTTGCATTGACATGTTGCATGTACACTGAATGATATTAACAATAATTATTCCAACCAATTCATTAACACTTGATTTAAACCCATATTTGGGCTCATCTCACATTTGTGTGTGTATTTGTCTATATGTTTGTGTATAAATGGGTGACCCACAATGTTTAAAAAAAAGAAAAAGTTACTTAATTTGATAAAATAACAATGTTGGTTTAGTTATATTATTTGTATAACCTTTAATTATAATTGTTTCAACAGTGCAATAATGTAATGTCTGCCCACTGCTATTGATCAGCAACCCAAGTACACAAATAATTTTTTCACGAAGGTATGCGCTGAACCACCCCTCGGTGAGCTACTGTCAAGGTATGAGTGACTTGGCCTCTCCCTTGCTCGTCACCATGGGGGATGAGGCACATGCGTATATCTGTTTCTGTGCACTCATGAGGAGGCTAAAACCCAACTTCCTGTTGGATGGAATCACAATGACCCTCAAATTCCAGCACCTAGCGGAGGGGTTGATGTACTATGATCCAGAGTTCTATTCTTACCTTAAATCTCATCAGGTATTAATGCTCAAATACTCTAAAAACAGTCCCATTTTTATGGAAAGAGCCCTTTTTTTGTGGCCAACATGGATTTTACTACAGTATTAGGGTTATTTTATTGATATTGATAATATTTATCAAAAGTGACAAGTGCAGATAACATAATCTGATGTATGAATATGTAAAAGTAAATCTAGCAATTTTTCTAGCTGTCAGATAAGGAAGGCTCTTTCTATAAAAAGTTGTACTTTACAAAATTTGGCTCGTTCACAATCAAACTTAGCTTTCCATTTTGTTGCTCAATATTGACCTTAAAATGCAAGATTGTATGGAAGTCCTTGAATAAATAGGGTTACAGTATACATAAAGTTATAATTTGTGTGTCTATTTCTACAATCTCACAATTTCCACTAAGTATGTTACGTAAGTTCATATCCAATCTGACACCTTAGCTCAGTCAATAGCCTGTCTGCCTACTGAGCTAAGGGTCCTAGGTTCGATTCTCGGCATGGTCAAAAATTTATCATTGGTGAAATGTTGATTTACCCTCTCACATTGATAAATTAACGGCCAGGGACTGAATGCTGTGCTTATCCTAGTTTTAAGTTGGATCATAAGGTATATAAAGCCACAGCTGGCTGACAGGCTGGTACTGGAAAATATATTGCTTTAATAAACAACTGACCCGGACCATAGGTTAGAAACAGTAATCGATGTAAAGTAAAGTTCTCATCCAATGTAAGCCAAAACATATCAACTACTAAATAAATACAATAGTTTTTAAAATTGAATATATATTTTTTGAAAAATATACTATTTCTTACTGTTTATGTTTTGTGTTACAATACAAGGCTGATGATCTTCTGTTCTGCTATCGATGGCTGCTTTTGGAAATGAAACGAGAGTTTGCATTTGAAGATGCTCTACGTATGCTGGAGGTTCTTTGGAGCTCGCTGCCACAGGTGCCTCCTCAGGATGAACTACCATTATTTGAGAGGGAATTCTGTCCTCATTCATTTTGGGAAACTCCTCCCCCACTAAGTCCGCTAGTGAAAACGCCGCGTGAAAACGCTTACACCAAAGTGTGTGCACTACGTCGCCAAAGCTCTGCTGCATCACTTCACTCTTTCACAAACTTTATTGGGCGAAAGACTACATCATACCGTCAAAACCAGAGTTTAGATGAAACTATTATCGGCAGACCCCACGCCAATGTTTTGAAAGAACAGAGCAAAGTGAAAACTTTTTCTAGCTTGGATGATGCCAGCATTCAGCTCTTAAGTCATGAGAATGATCCAAAGTCTTGTTTAATCTTTCCTTGTGATGATATCTCTGAACCAGATAATGATGAAACAATTGCAATAAACAACCATATCAACAAAAGCAACTTTCACTCAAATAGCTTAGTTATTTCCAATGTTATTGATGAGAAAAACCAATGCAAAGAATTTAATGAAAAAATTATGGAAATTCACAACAGAAATAAGTTGCCACCATCTGAGTTAATACAAATGGACGACTGTGGAAAAGAGGTAGTGGAACAACAACATTCACCTGATAAAAAGTCGCATGTAAGAGTGGTAAAAAATTTGAATGAGTTTTTGAGTTTCACAGGTGTTAATAAAAACAAGTTTATTCATGATAAGCTAGTATCAAATAATACCCCTCAAAAAGACCTTTCTTCATCACAGATCAAGTGCAATGATACACAAAAAAATGATAGAGATAATCCTATAATCACTTTGACGGAATCATCTTTCGAAGAGTTCGGTATTGATTCTGACCATGATTGTCTGAAAAAAGAAAAATTGTGTGATGACGTCCGGCAAACAAAATTTGAAGGAGAAAATGATGATACCATCCTTGATAATAGCTCACCAGATGACTCCACCGACTATTTCCCAATGACTACATCCATGACTAGAGAACTAAGACTAGATTTGGAGAATCTTGACAGGCAAGTGTTTGGTTCCAAGTTTTCTCAACATAGCCTTGTCCTGGATGACTCGGAAGAACTGGAGTCCCCCTGTAGTGAGTCTTTCCATTCTGTTGAAGTGAAAATAGAGCAGAAATGTGATTGTGTCCTCTCCAAGCACGAGTCAGAACTTCCTAGCGAGGAGACAACTACTGAGGTTGCAGAAATTTGCACCGAGCCTCAGATAAAACTGCAGCCGTTGTTGCTTAAACTAGATAGGTCATGGCCTCATGGCACCACAACCACAGAGATTGATGATGTGGATCCCAGTTGTGAGTTTGATAACCTTATCTCGGATGGTTGCATTAGGAAGAAAGTAAGTGGATCCAAGCTGAACAGAAGTCTACAGCAGTTCAGTCCTGGCTTAACACTTGGGGCGGGAGAAGAAATCTTTGTGTGGGAGAATCCTTTACAATGCCCGACAACACCCGATGAGCAGGCAGACTTGGAGTATGACGGTAGTGTTGAAGGAGAGGGTGGTTGCTCATCTACTATCGCAGGGGAAATCTTTGAGAATGAAGGCCAGGGAGTTAAGTCTGTTACACCAATTAGACTCCTTCGCCATGGGCTAGAAGGCATGCATTCATTTGTTAAGTCAAGCTTATCTGATCCACCTGCGGATGATGGTAGTGAAAGTTCAGACGGGTTGGGTGGAGGCACAACGCCAATTGCTGGTGAAACTAATAACTTGTTAGCGCATCTGAAAGGAAGTATAAAATCTGACACATTATCAACAAAAAGACGAGACAGTAAAGAGAGCTGTCCCCCAGTGGGAACATCGATGACCAACTCTTGCGAAGAAGTGACAGAGAGTGTCAACTTGCGTCAGACTAACTCCAGATTGTCTACTGCCTGCAGCTCCTCTTCCCCCCAACTACCTCCTCCACATGAGTTTGGTGGTGGCAACCCTTTTCTTATGTTTCTATGCTTGACTGTACTTTGCCAGCACAGAGACTTTGTCATGCGTAGTTGTATGGACTACAATGAAATGGCGATGCATTTTGACAAGATGGTTCGAAAACATAATGTGACACGAGTACTCAACCAAGCCAGACACATGTATGCAGACTATCTTCGGCAGCAGGCTCTTAACAATAATACTATGCAGACAAGTTCTGATCTGAATGTATAGAGTACTTAGGTATAGTATTGCAATAAACTATTCGCATATCTGACATCACATAAGCTTCCTCTTCTTTCCTAAAATCTAATAATTATTCAATACATGATTGTTTTAATACTCTGAAATAATATTGTGATATTACACAGAAATGATTAAAACATAGACTTGTATATTTTGTCAAACTGATTGTTACTAGAGGGAAGTCAGCCTTTTTGTTTTAGTTCTTAGTCTAAATGTTGTCGAATTTGTTTGGTGATATGTTACAGAGAGTGGTGGTAGATATTTATGCATTTATTTTTACACCATCTAGTCATAGATTATTAGTATTATAAAAACATTATTACTTTGCGAAATATGTGGTTCGTATTTTATAAGAAATATTTGTTAATTTATTTTGATATGCCTATTACCAGAATAATAATGGCAATTCCAAGTTTTAACAGACAATATTAGTATTCACAAAATTTAACTTAGTAAAAAGCTCCTATAAAACACATCAATTGATTTCCATTGTTTTTAGATTCTGATTTTAGCTCTGTAAAATTAGAATTGTTTGGTTAGTACTAACCAAAGCTCTTATATATTTATCAGGAGTGTCAGCCTAATAATAACTGAAATTTACCTAAAATACTGTGATGTATAGGGAAAAGTTGGCCAAAGATTCAAAAAGACAATTAACGAAATTTGGGTAGTACCTCAGGGTATTTTTCTGCAAAAGATGTCCTGAAGCACACTGGTGTACCATGACGACGAATTAGTTGGGCTGTGACCCCACAGCGACACACATCACTCTTCAATAAGAACACAAATTAAGTTGATAAGGAGTGGCATTAGTGTGTTGTCCGCATCTCGGATTTACTTGTACTTGCTAATATTTTTAATACATCTGACTAATACACAAAAGTTCTTGTGAAATTATAGTTATGATTTTCCCAAATAACTAATAGATTGAACAAAATGTTTCCGAATGTTAAGAAGCCGGCACAGAAAAAGAACTTCAAATTTTAATTTAGGAACATTTGGAGTTACTTCAGGAAAAAAAATAAGACTATACTGTCCTGATTCTGATTTACCATACAACCAATGGACTGGGTGCATGATACATTTCATGCTGTCGCAGCTTGTCCCTATAACAAAACAGTATGCCTCAAAAACTAAGGCTTATAAAGTGTACTGTGAATATAAGTTTGCGGAATACTGCTTTAGAGCATTATAACTATAAATTAATTTGCTTATTGCGGCCTATAACTTATTGACTGGACCAACGATGTTCTCAACGTTGAAAACTCTTTTAATCTGATTTCTACCAAACTCTGTACTATCCTTGGAACCTTTTTCTGTGACCTCATATTAATGAGGCTAAGAGTTTCCACAAGTTGAACCAAATTGAAAACATTTTGTAGTTAAAAGGAGACACAAGATCAAATTATTAAACTTCATTTCCTTTTAAAAATGATTCAACTTATAAAAGAGGTGTGGCAATATAAAAAAATAAAACAAAATAAAAAATAAATAAAACATTAAAAAAAAGTGTGTAACTTAAAATAAAAGTGTTGTGCTAAAGTAATTCAAATAATTCTAAATAGTAAAAATGCCTCCACAATCTAAACTTTGCTTTATGATTAGAGGTTATTCTGAATAATTTTTGTTTTTTGTTTTTATCAATTAAATATTTTTGACATGAGCCATGCCTCCTTGTGGAAACTCGGGCATCTGACACACACTTTCGATAGAATCACTCTTCACCACTCAGTTTTTCCATAAAATGATGGTTCATTCTTCTTTATCTATTGTTTACACCTGATAATGGGTCAAAATAGTTGTTTTTTATAAATTCAATAATATTTCTAGTTAATATTTTAAGAAAGATTTGATCACACACATTAGGTTCCAAAAAATTAGTAGATTTTAAAAACACACACACACACACACACACACACACACACACACACACACACACACACACACACACACACACACTAGTGAAGTACAGATGAGCAAGGTAGAATTTAGAGGATATGTGCCCACATTTGTGTGGAGAAAGCGTGGAAAATCATTTAGATAAGCCCACCCTCAGTACACCCGGCCGGGATTTGAACTCTGACCTCATCGCTACTCGAAAACCAGACTAGACAAGCTTGACGCTCATTTTGTGTACCAACTTATGCAAATTAAATTATCAATATGAATGTAATTTCAAATGAATTGATTTTTTTTGGTAGATATTTTGTTAGCCACTTTTGTGCATCAGTAGTACGAATTGCTAGATTTATTGTTGACCAATCTGGTGGCATATTGTTCCATTGGGCCTAACACAGTTTTATTATTTAAAAAAAAATTGACAAAAATACAATTTTCTCTTATGGGAACATTGACCATATTTTACTAGCATGGGTGTACAAGTTTCATATCTGTATAAAATTAGTGTCTCAACTTCACTTTCTTAAAGAAAAATTATTAGGAAAGAAATTCCTTTTTCATTTCAACCTCAATGTTTCAATAAATACTTAATTAAAAATACATTAATTTTATTTAGAGATAGGGTGCATTAACTTAATAAGAAAATTATATATATTTTGAATATGCAATAGATGTTTCATGTTCCATCTTGCTCAACAGTTTGGAAAGCCAGGAGTTTATGATTTAGAGTCCAGGGGTGCCTAAAATAGTTAACTATTTATGTAGAAGTATTTCCTTTCTCAAGTTTGATGTTTCTGTTTGGATGTGTAGGATTTAGGTTAATTTGTTTTAAAGTAAGCTACTAACATATGTGCTGAAATAACTTTTTATTAAATACTCCCTAGTGCTGTCTAAATCCTATAATTCCCTTTCTATTCACCAAAACAAGTTGACTACCACCAACCTAAAGTCAACCATAGTATTGACCCTGAATTTTTCTCAGAAGCGTGCTAAGATTCATTTCAAATTGGATAGGGTCGAGCCAGATTATGCTGCTTACTGATTTGCATCAAAATGTGTGAAGAAACAGACAAATAAATAATGTACATGAAAGGGATAAATTGAAAATCAATTATGTTTTTAAGGATATCTTGAATGTCCATTTTCTCTGGTTTTTTTTAACGTATTTGTTCCTTTTACATGTTCTTATCTATGTGTCCTATCAACCTTTACCGTTTTCCTTTTTCTCCTGTTTGTGCTTTTTGGTTTCCTCTTTTAGGATGTTGTGGGTTTTACACTGCTCCCTGTTGAGTTCCAACAGAATGAAACCTAGGTCAGGGGATTGAGTGGTAACAATCAATTTTCTTCAAGAGGCAGCCATTACCTCTCAGTCCAGTGGCAGCACTGTAAAGTGAGAACTGTGTTCTTCTTTTCATTGTAAAAGCCATTTTGTGTTCGTCCCTTTTATATGTTTCTATCCACCTTTCCTGTACCTTCTTCTAATTATAAAAAGTATTTTTCTATCAAACTCTTATGTAGTTGTTATAATAATTATAATTACTGTACTGAGTTTTAATTTGGTAAATTTAAACTATGTTTGGCTGAGCAATTTATGTATTAAATAGTATGAATCTCATTCTCTAAAGCAGTGGTTACCAACCTCCTTATTTTATGAGGTAGTTATAAAAAGATCTTAGAAAAGTTTTGTTTTAGTAACTTTTTTATTATATACAAAATCAATGTCACACTAGCAGCATGATTAAAAAAAAGACTAAAAATTAGGGTTATAGTTTTGTTTTAATCAGTTCTTGAATATTGGGTTTGATGAATAATAGAGCACGCTGCAGATTGTACTCCACTTCAAGTTGACAACACTGTTTAGTTTGTAATAGTCAGAGTTGTAAATTTGTTGGTGTATCACATGGACACAGTGGTAGCTGAAGGGGAGGGTGGAGAGGAGAATTGGGGGGGAAACCGAGGCTTGCTAGCTTGAAAATAACCACATGGAAACGCACAAGCATCTTACTTTTGGCTTGACACTTAATATCTGAATTAAAACTGGTAGGCAGTATAACCAACACCGCAAGGAAAAAATATCTCACTTTAGAAAGGTGATTGAAATTAAACATGTATTCAATTCTTAGCTGATTTTTAACATTGTTTCTCTCACACAGATCGGGAAACACTTCTCTGAAGTATACAAATTGCTCATAATTATTTTAAATTTACTTTTGCAGTACTACAGAACATACTTCATTGGGTGTGTAAATAGTGTTTGGTTCATTGTGCCATGTTGGCAAATTTTTATAGCCATTTAATTATGGTTCCCCTACAGAAATAAAATCACAACCAATAAACTTTGAAATGTTTTTGTTATTTTCTTTTAAGTAAAACAATACACTACAGTTTATTTTAAGCTAAAAACGACGTAAATAGGAAGTTGATGTGTGCATAATTTTTGTATAAATTGATTTTAAAAAGTACGCTACAGACTATATCATGTTACAAATTTATTTCAGTTCAGTTAGTAAAAATAAATGGAGATACATTATTTTAATCATGACTGGAAAAAGTTTGGTGTATTTAAATTGAGTGTGTATAAAAGTATTACTATTGAGTTATGTATTGTAAAAGTCAAGTTTTTTTTAAAGAGTATAAATGAGATTATGAATTCAGGGAGCGTTCATTAGTCCAATAACACACTTTGGTCTGATATATTTTTGACATAAACCCCCATTCCAACTGTCAAATAAAGCCAGTTCCTCTTTTGCTGTTCGCAAAGAAGAACAGTATGTAATGTATCACTTTTTTTAATGTATTTATGTAATTTAGTGCTGCTCAAAAAAGTAAAGTACAATACACTAAAACATTTGTGCACAATCAACCACCTATTATACACGGTGGCCCACAGATAAGTAGCCCGCCTCCTATATCCAGCAGGCGCCTCACTCTGAATTGGAGGTCAATCCCCTTCCATCCATATTGTAACATGAAGAATGAGCAAGTGAACTGCTTGTCTAAAGCTTTATTGACTCATTCTTCATGTCACAATATGGCTGGGAGGGGATTAACCTCCTCCAATTCAGAGTGAGGCGCCCGCTGGATATAGGAGGCGGGCTACTTTTCCATGGGCCACCCTGCATAACAATACCTCACTTTCAAGTGTTATTCAATTAATCATTGTGATATATAACACATGTGCAGATATCACACACTTTGTATGGCAAAGTGTGATGGAATGTAAGAATTCATAAGTATTTTGTTAGATCATTCATTAATTTACATGTATTTAAAAATTGAATTGCTGTGGTCCTATTCAATTTCTTTAATTATTGTACATTGTGTACAAAGGAA
The DNA here is from genome assembly GCA_902151425.1 of Timema shepardi. Classification (NCBI taxonomy): domain Eukaryota; kingdom Metazoa; phylum Arthropoda; class Insecta; order Phasmatodea; family Timematidae; genus Timema; species Timema shepardi. Next base: position 226,375 of record CABFVX010000123.1, read on the forward strand.
TAATTGAAAACAAAGTTGTATAATGATGTGTTAATAATTATTATAATCTCAATGACTGTAGTAACGAGAAGCTAAATGTAAATTTTGGAACCATGGCGGCTGAAGGAATCAATTCCGAGAACCAACCACCCTGACTACTTTCTACTTTAGAATGGATTTCTTTGTCCGTGGTTAGTGTTGCTCAGAAATACTTAAAACCTAGTTCCCAAAAAGTAATAATGACGTGTTATGTAATTTATTTGAATCACTCATTTTTGTAGCACGCACAATGTAGATGCTAATAAACCAAATAGTCTTTGCTTTCAAAATGTTGATTTATTTTAAGATTGTCCTTATTGTGAATAATTTTAAAGAGACAAATAGTCAAATACATTAAATTTAATTAGCATGACAAAATAAATAAGTATAAATGAGATATCAATGTGAATGAAAATATAAATATACAGTGAGATATAAATTAAGAAAATATGTCAAAATATTACCTCATTATCATTATCAATGTCACCATAGAAAGTAGGAATAACTCGGTTTTAAGATGAAATAAAATCTGTTTTCATATCTTTAACTGTGACATTGCAGCATAAAGACTAGACTGCATTAACCTCTATTCTATCAGTTCCAGTAAATTTTTGGTGTGTCTTATTTTTACTTAAGTGTTTCTTTTAATGTTCTATGTTAGTGAAGAAAATATAACATTTGATATGGTTTTAAAGTGGGTTAATTCATATCTTAATGAGTTACATTAAAGATTTACTTTATAAACTTGAATCATATGACACCAAGATATTGAAAGTAAATATATAAGTATTGTAAGTTTTAGCAACTAAAAACTAAATAAAATGTATGGCTACAAATTTATTTATAGTTTTGAATAATACAATACAATAGTTTATCAATGGTGGAAGAATGATTAATTTTAATACAATTTTGACATGTAAATTAATATAGTAAAGTACTTGTAACCAGGGCCGTAGCTAGGTAAACATTATAGTGTACGTGGTTGGGGGAGAGGAGGGGGAGTGGGGTGCAGGTGGGCACAGTCCCCCAGCAGCCACAGGAAAAGAAAATCTACCAATATTAAATGCATCTACAAGTTATCTGGGCAGGGATTAACAACATTAAGTTAATATTTAAAACTTACATAGTGCATACTCGCTCCAAGTCTAAAAATATACATGAGCAATTATTAAATAAAGAGACACCCAGTGGTGGAAGAACCAGGGGATTGGAGTTTAAATGGGGCTTTTCTCCCTAAAATTAATTTTTGCCATTGTTATATTTAATTAATTCCCCTCTTATATTTTCAAATATGATATGATAAATGCATCAAAATAGATTCTAAATCTAAAAATAGTATTCAAAAATATTGGGCATTGACCGTTCTAAATATCTTTAGGGAAATTCAATTTGTATTTTTTTTAAATGTAAGGGAAGATACCCCAAAAAAGATTCTAGAAGAGTATAGTTTTAAAAATAATAGAGGATCATCCCATTAAATTCAAGGCACCCAACTGTAAAACATTTGCCGGACGAGGGCTTCCAGAACTATTAAGGCTGGGGGAGGGGATCAGTCCCTAAAGATCCTATTTTGGTTAATTAACCTTCCCCTACACACATAAGGTTCTGCCACCACTGACTCAACATGGATAATTAGAGATTTTTTATCTTTCTCTAATAAAGCTAGAGGTTTAAAAATGTGTGTTTGGATAAAAGGTTAATTCACCCCTGCTTCATAGTAAAAAATTGTACATTTTTCAAATGAGGCTATTTCCAACTTGAGCAAACGTGTGGAAAACTTTTGACTCTTACATCTAACTGCAAACTGTTTGGGAGTTGATAGCTGCACTTTGTTCTCCTTATCTTATCCCAACTTTCCTTCTTTCTTTTGCAACTCATTACTTGGTGCTAACTACCAATTGAATAGTTTCAAGTTTAAAAGATTTGTTTTTTTGTTAATCTCAAAGACTAACCAGCTTTAAAATTATTAAGTACTTTCTATTTCCTTTGTCAATATTTCATCATATTCTACCCAGCTTTGTTACTTGACGAACACGATCACAAACTTTTTAAAATGTACTTATACATTAGAATATTATTGTTTTGTTGAAACTGTGAATAAGGCAGTCAATTAATTTTTTACTTTCACCTTTTGGGCAAAAGGGTGGTTTTAACCCCCAATCCCCACTCTGGCTACGGCCTTGCTTTTAACATTTTCAGCAAGCATTATACTTCCATATTTATGTAGAATATAGTATGTAAACAAACATTTGTGTATAAAAGCCTATTGTAAAAAAAAGTTTGTATAGCTTTAAAAACTAGTTAAGTTTGCATTTTTGTGTCTTGGTGGAGGAGTGTTTAAAAAAATAAAGTATGGTTTCAAGAGGAATGTTTAATTTGAGATATATTATTTGTCTATGTGCTTGAACTGATCTAGTATAAATGTGTATGCATTTATTTTTAAATTTGTGTGTTAGTATTTTAATACAATTTTCCAGTTCATAAGATCTAAATAGACAAACATATTAATGACTGAATTTACTGGTATATGAATAGTGATTACAGTTAAATGTATTTATTTAGTTTGATTAAATAGACAATATTAAATGCAAAATCTTAAAAATTAATATCAATAGCATTTATAATACAAGCCCTACAGAATACTTAAGGACACTATAGCCTTTAAAAATGTTGCAACTTCTATTATTTTATAAGGGGTAAGGTGTCAGACTTTTGTGCTGGCGGCCGGGGTTCAATCTTCGGTCCTGGCACAGATTTATCTGATTACCAAACCCTTCCTTCCCCTCTAACAAGACATCTTGTGAATGTGGGGAATGTCAGGCCTCCACCGTTGTTCGGATTCCACGTTAAACTGTAGGTCCTCCATTTCATCTCGCAATCACCCTACCATTACACATTAGTGTAAGTGTGTATAACCCGAACGGGTAGTAAGATGCGGAGCTAATAATAATAATAATATTCTTTTATATACCTATAACAACATTTCATTTCTAACTCTACTTCCTACCCATTCGGATTGTACGCATATGTACTAATTATGCCAATGGTTTTAGGGATGAAGGTCAAATTTATAGGAAATGTATCCACATTTAGGAAAAACCCGATTGAGATTCAAACCTCGATCTCCCAGTCTTTGGCAGTCTAAGCTACTGTTAAGAGTGACACCTTGTATACTATAAGTAAATGATTAAAGATCAGCCTTAAATTCTTAACCAAAGGCTACAAAAAATTGGCACTATTATGTCAATTCAAATTTCGATGATTTTTTCATTGTAGTATTAAATGGAAGGTAAAAACTTAGTTGAAGTATAAAACATAGTTTGTTTTCTGTTTCAAGTTAAAACTCACCTTTGAAGTAACTTTTGAGTTTTTTCTCTTGAAAATATTTTCCTAGAAAGCATCACTTGGATTTTCAAGATTGTTACTAACATTTGCGCTATTCGCAATGCGATGACATGAAGATGTGGAACACGAATAAAATGTCGAAAATTTTAACCGGAAGGAAATTTTAATATGAAGTGTTACCCTTGTGGACCCTTTATTGATCTTTTTTATTGGTCCAAACATACAATTGAGGACATTAATTTGTTAAAAATAAAATTATAAAATTTAAAACCGCTATTCAAAATATGTTTAACATAAGGATAGTGCAATTTATTCTCGGGTTTGCTAGTGTATATTATTTTGATTCATATATTTTATGAGTTTTGAATAAATATTTCCATTACTTTTTTTTAAAACAATGATTTGTGATATTTTATTCTTATATTCAAATAAACCAGTGATAGTGAAGTTGAGCTATTTTTGTATTTTGAAAGATAGGATAGGAATAATAATAATAAAGTTCGGATAGCAATACATTGAGGCTATAAAGTAAAGTACGTAGAAATGTAAGCTAGAACGTTTTTCTTTACTTTCTACAGACAACATTTCCAAGTATTGAAATGGAACAAATGCAATCCATCTCTCTCAAGATTTAACGTTTCGTTTCCAGTTTAATTGATATCAAAATTGTAGACAGAAACCTTATCAAATTAGTTACATTAAAGCATTAGCAGTGATTCCAATTTTCTCAGACGTATTGATTCCAGTGCTTGGGGGTTGAATGTGTCACTAATGTTGGACTTATTGGTCTGTTGTAGACTAGATATATTAATGCTTCAAGAAGACAATAGATTTTGACCAATTTCTTTACCAATACATCCCATTCCTCTGTAATTCCAACATAAGAAATTTTTAGTGGAATATTAGTGGTAGCTTGTGCCATCTGCAGCTGTCCAAACCAACTACCATTTTGTAAAGTTCTTTTCTTCAATTAGCTGCAAACAACCAAATTACACAGTTTCTCACTTTTAGCTACTGTATTTGTATGTCAGAGTATGTTTGATTGATTCTTATAGGCTGTGTAATCTTTTTGTGTGCTACCATTGGTTAATTATTCTGTTTTAGGAAGATGTAAATATTATTATGAAAAGAAAACATTTTAAAAGCTTAATGAATAACCCATAAACATGTCAGAACATTCAAAAATATTAGTAGACTTGGCACTTGCCATGTTTTATACAGAAGACAACCAAAATGATAATTCAAAGAGATTAGAAAAAGCTGAAACAGTAATTGTCCCTTTTATTATAATTTCACACAATCTAACTTCCTATAGCCATAAAGTTCACTAGTATGATTTTATGTTGTGTTGTTTGTTCTTGAATGTTGTAACTGCCCCATGGCCAAATCTTTGTCTCTTTATGTTCGTAGCTCAGTAACAAATTAATATTGTTTGATAAGGCTTCTTCATTAGTTCTACAATTTGAAAAATTGATGAAGAAAACTGGAAAAGTCCAGGAATTTTTATTTTACAGAAAGAAATAATAACAATTAATATTCATATAACAGTATTTGTTTTTGAAAACGAGAACTTACTTTAAAATACATAATATTATCTGAATATTTGTTACATTATTAGTTTTTGAAACCAAGAATGTTCTTTAAGCGCTTCTTACTACCCTTTCAGGCTATATGCACTAACTACACTTATGGTTAGGGATTAGGTAGGTGTAAATGAGGACGTGCAACTGAATTTGTATGGAGAGAGACTGGGAAACTATTTAGGAAAAAAATACCCTTAGTGCACCCGACCGGTATCGAACCCCAATCTTCCCGCCCTTGGCAGTCTAGTTTAACACGAGAATAGCGCATTAGACCGTGTGGCCGGCGAGGCGTGTGCCACCGTAATTATGTAATTAATTTTTTAAATGTTTTAATTGTTTTAAAGGTTAATGTAATTTCATGTAACATTTTCAAACTATCCTGGGAAAGGTGTGGGAACACTAGATAATATTAATGAACAACAGAATCTAAACATTTTAAAATAGGTATTTTCTTTTAACAGGCAGCCCCTAAAGTTAAATCAATGTCCGATGTGTTGAATTTCTTAGAAAAGGAAGTATATACCCCAAAAGTAGTTACATACAAAAAAAGTAACAGAATTAGTGGAAGAGCTACAATACACAACAAGTCCTGAATATATTTAACTTTCATCTCCTTCTAAATTGACCAAAAGTAATCTATTTGAACAGTCTAACAAAGCTTCACAATCAAGAATCATTTAGTACATGTTTATCTTTGCCAAAATAAGACGTATTTGATGATAAAATACAAGACATCACAACCACTAAAGAAACGGAAATTGTTTTAAAAATCGAACAAGTGGTTGTTCATCATGATAACTCATCAATAGACCAAAAAAAGGGCAGAAAAAGAAAATATCAAGACCAAAATGTTCATACTCGTAAAATAAAAAGAATGTAAATACTATGTGTGCAACTGTGAATTGAGATGTTATGAAACTGTTAATTCTAAAAGAAAAAATATAGAATTTACTAAATTTTACAACCTTAGGTCATATGATGCACAAACAGTGATGCTATGTGCTTTAGTAAAAGAAGTAGATGTCAAGAGAAAACATTCCCAAAAATCTACAAAATGATCTAAAACAAGAATATACCACCTTGATAATAAAGTTGTTTGCAGCAACACCTTCATTCATACATTACGAGTGTCTACAACACATGTTAATACGGCTCTGAAAAAGATGAGTGAGAACAAAATAAAAAATAAGCTATGAAAGGGAAAAAAAGGTAATCATGTTAATAAATTTCCATAAGACAAGTCTCATTACTGTAGAAAGGACAATCAGAATGATTATTTACCTCCTGGGATGACTGTTCAGAAAATGTACAATTTATACAAAGAAGAATCAAAATCCTGTTAGCTTGGGAAAACACAAACCTTTATTTTATTCAAAATTTAATTCTCATGCCAAGGTGTTAAAAAAGATACGTGCAATAAATGTGACTCAATCCACTGTGCTTCTGGAAATGAAAAATTGTTATTGCAAGAGGAACATAACCAACATATGAAAGCTGCAGAGGAAGCTCGTGAAATGCTCAAAGATGACATGATCAAAACGAAAAAAAAAACCAACACTTGAAACTGTAACTTTTGATTTAGAAAAAACATCTAATGTGATCTTTTATAAACGACAGCTATGGTTATATAACCTGGGTGTACATTCTGAAAAATCTGGAAAATGTTTTTGTTATGTATGGATGGAAGGGACTGCTGGAAGAGGAGCACAAGAATTCAGCTCATGTCTGTTGAAGCACATGGAAATGAACTTGTCCGAAGAGGTTGAAGAGCTAATCTTGTGGTCCGATTCACGTGGAGGACAAAACCGCAATATTAAACTCACATTAATGTTGAATGTTTTATTACAAAATCATCCTAGACTGAAGATCATCCAAATTAAATTTCTGATATCTATCTGCCAAACGATAGTGACTTTAGTGACATTGAGAAAGCCTTGAAACATGTTCAAAGACTATATGGAAATAATGAGGAACTGTCACCAAAGAAATAAAGTGCAGGGTACAAAAATGAGTAACAATGATTTTTATGGAACAGTTTCACTGGAAAATTTGATAGTGAACTGCAAAGTTGACAGTACTGGCCAGAAAATGAACTGGTTCAAAATATGAGAAATAGAACTAGTTAAAAAGAAGCCATTCATTGTATATGTGAAAATGAAGAGAGATGATTTGATTTACTCTGAAGTGGATATTAGTAAGAGAGTACGTAGTCGTCCAACAGCTACAACATTTGTGATAAAGAACCTTATCCCACTTTGGCCTGACAGCAAAGCATTATCATGTCCTAAACTGGCAGATAATAAATCAATCCTTCATCTTATTCTCGAAGATGCTTTTTATAATAATTTAATTGATGTCCAAAAGATCATTATTGATGATGAACTTGGCTTTTCCACCGAAATTATTTAAGTGAAAAGACAGTAACAATAAGAACAAAATTTTTGTCAAAATACTTTTGAAAACCTCATTATTAATATTAACTTATATTATTAGTCTCACCATTTGTAACAAGTTATCAGTGGCATTTATACAGGTTTGTGTATTATGGTTTAGTTGACAAAAATAATTGAGTTGTTTTTTGAACTTTTAAACACTCAACCAAGTGCCAAATGATTTTTTTATTAAGTAAATAGCAAAGTATGTATATTGGCATTGTAGTATATTAAAAAACATCAATTGTACTATATTTTTATGTAATTAATTTGATTATATAAATAAATTGGAATTTATAGTGAAGCATTTACTTTGAACTCAATTTACTCACTTTCATCTTAATGGTGCTTGGATCTTTGTTGCTTGACACCATTCACTTATAACTATACCTTCTGTAAGTATGGTCAATCAGTTTAAATAAAAGTTAAAATATAAAACCATTGGATAAAAGAGTAGTTTTAAGAATATTCTTTTTAAGAGACTTTAACTTATATGGTGAGAAGAATAAAGATTCAATTTAATTAAAATTTGGTAACTGTTATTTTCTCTTCTTAGTCCGATAGTTTTACCTTGTTTCTCTTCACATTTTTATTGGTGGGAATTTTTTCAGCATATCAGCCTTAGTATGATATGAAAATAATGACCACTATCAAAGAAGCAATTTCGATCAAGGTGATTTAATATCTTGAGATTTGAATTCCATTGACGTTGGCCTGAATAGAAGTTGACATATAGTTTTCACAGTGTCCTTTATTAGAAAATGGGTAAAATGTAATAATGAGGTGAATAAAATGACAAATAATTGGGATAATATTAACAAAAATACCACTTGTGCAAATTACTTTCAAAGTTTTAGAAGATTGGTTCTATACAAAAAATGTTTCTTTGTTACTCCAACCAAATTAAATTATGAACAAAATAAACATACAGATATGTTAATTGCAGATTTTTTGGGTCCAACAGAGATAGCCAATGAAACTGATAATTGTAAGAAATGTTACATTAGTTGAAATACAGAGGTGTCCTTAAATTTTCTGCAATAAGCACTCATTCACAGTAAGCTCCTTATTTTAAAAGGCTTGTAATAATATGCTCATAGTTTGGTACGGATGAATATGATTAAATGATTAATTAAATCACTAATATATATTTATTTCAATCTATGAAGCGTATTGATAAAAAAAAATGTCAGTCTCATTTAGAAATTTGTGAAAATGTGGGCCTGTACATAAAATTTGGGACACTTGAGTATACTAGAAATGGTATAAATAATATAAAATTAAGCCTATAATATATTTATCTTGAAGGCTTAATATGACTTGATGATCATAGATAGCATTGTCATCAATAACAATAAATAAAGACACACACTTTGGGTTGTCATTAGTAAAACAGTGATAATATGAAGTATAAGCAAAACTGTTTAGTGTTAAGATTTTAAATAAATACAAATAACTGTAGTTTCAACTATACTGTAAACCTTCCAAATGAATTTTTGGTTTAAAAAAATGAATATGTCATTGTGTAATAGTTTGGTTATAATTATGTTTGGTAATATATGCTGTATTAAATGTTGTAAATTACGCTTTTAAGAAACATCTTGTTTTTCACATATAACAAACAGAAGAAGGTAGAGAGGAAAGAGGGCAGGGGCATTGTGCTGGGGAGGGATCAGTGGGGTGAGGGGTGTCACTCCCAGCTTAGATGATTGAGTTGGCTAGTAGTAGCAATAATAGTAGCCTTAGCAAAGTTAGGTAGTGTTTTTATTGTTTTAAGTTGATCACGTGATAAAATGTGTTCTTACGGGCCAAAACGTATAGGTTTCCCTACACGCAATGATGGTTACTGTCAAACCATACATCATTAACAAATAACGTTAAAATACAATTGCTTAAAACCTCGATTTAAGGCATATTAGCTAAAATTTTACAATTTTCCCGGGGGGAGAACTGCCTAACCTAACCCCCCTTTATTAACTGATGTTCTCAATTTTGCTCTTGTCACCTGGACATTTTTCTAATTTCAAGATTTATAAAAGTTGGTAAATTCACTGTCTTAACCCCCTGCCACCCTCAAAAATATATTATATTATGGTTATATGGTACATTCTTTAAAATGGCTTTTATAGGTTTTACAGTCAAAACAGTCCACACTTTGCACTAAAGAAAATGTCACAACCCACCCAATTCCAACATAAAGATCTGTATGTCATTTTTTGTTAATATTTTTTTTATTTATGAGTTTTATCATTTAATATAAATTTAGTTTACCTCCAGTTTTTTTGTTTCCTCTTTTGGGAATTACATTAAACATTTCAAACTCCCTCCTGACGAGTTCTGATAATTGACTGGTGACAACTGATTTTATTTAAGAGGAAATCTTAACTTCTTTGTGTGTTGGCAGCAGTGTAAAGTGTGAACTGTGTTTGTTTTCTCAATGTAAAAGTAATATTGTGTAGGTCCCTCTTAATTGTTCCTATCTGTCTTATAATTTTTCTGTTATATATTATTAGTAGTACAATATTGCGCCTTTGCATTTTACTTAACATATTTGGGCACAATCAATAAATGTTTTAATTCTTGGGAAAAAAAGTGTCTCTTGTGCATAAAAATTTTCAGAAACACTGCTGTGTAGGCTAATTTGCTGCAGTTTAGATACATAATAACTTTTTAATTTCAAAGTATATTATTATTATAATTTTATTTTCATCCATTTAACATGTAATTATTATTTGAAGTGTAAAATAAAGTGTTTTTTTAACATACTATAAACCTTTTATTTCCGAAAGAGAGTTGATGTGCCTTTCTCATACCTCCACCTGAAATTACTGTCAACTAGTAGATCTGTCCACAAAAGAAAATACATGAAAACAAATTTGGTTGAAGCCTTTCCCAATGCCCAGTGACAATATGAAAATAATATAATGTGATAGGGAAGGAAGCTATCCTTAAAGTATAGTTAAGTTATATTAACTACAACAATCTATTACTGCAATGTGCAGTATTGTATGCAGGAATGAATATGTATATAACGTACTGCACAGATTGCATAATTTATAGAATAGGCAAATGAAATTAAATGTAAATAGGCCTTATGTACTGTATATGTGCATATGAGTACAGACAACTGCCGGAAAATTCCCCACACCTCTTGTCAATGACTCTGAAGGGGTGGGAGGTAAGACCTTAAAGTAAAATAGTTAATACTACATAGATTATTTTAGAAACACTCACCAGAGATTGCCAATATATTGATTGACAAAATTTCTCAAACTTCACACTAGACAGTGGCATTCCTAAAATTATTATGGTCAAATAATGTAAATAGACTGGCTTTTTCAATTTTTGTCTGATGTTTGGATTTTTATGCATAGATATGCATCTCTAGAAGTGTATGTTCCTCTTACTGAGAAAGGCCATTAGTGGGAAATTGTTTCACTGTAAAAACCCATGTTATTTTGCCGGAGAAATTTAAATGGTCTGTTATAAAGAAGAATCAGCTATTCAGAGGCGTTTGTTAAGGAAGATTTCACTGTATTAAGAGGGCGGAATGGTCTAAGACATCACTCTCTTGTTATAATGAACTGCTGTAGATAGGGAGATTGTTTGAATCATGGCAGTATCTACTAAGGGTGGTTTTTCCTAAATGGTTTCCCACTCTCCTTCCATGCAAATGTGGGTAATTACCTCTAATATGCTTCTTTCTTTATCCTTACCACATTAGAGTAATTATTATATAGCCTGAATAGGACATGCTGATAAAAAAATACAGTAAAATTTCTTCCGTGGACACCTTCTGGATTTGAAAAAAACACATATTTCCAGATCATAGTGTTTAAACACAGTATAATCACATCTAAACTAAAGTTTGTGTCGTGCTTTTTTTTGGCATGAAATACCAAACACCATTTAATAGCCGATTTTCTTGTTTTAGTCTTGATCAAACCAATACTATGTTCATTGACAGATATTGGTAAATGGATTTAAACAAATCAGTGTTTTATTTAGTTATTACAACCAATTAGGAAGGATAAATATACATTATAAATGAAAACATCTTGAGTTAAAAGTTTCACACTTTAATACCACCCCAAAAAGAAAAATTCATGACATTTACTTTCACAATTTTAAAGTTACAAAAACTGATTAGAAGTCTTATAAGAATGATTAAATCTTGCAGGTCGAATTCCTGGTGGCCTTTCATCAAAATCATCATCATAACTGAAGGTCATACCTGTAATAGAACTGTGAATCTCAATCTAGTGACATACATTTGCTTACATCATCTTATTTATATTTATTATAGCTACACACAGTTTTTTGTATGAATGGATATATGAAAGGTCTTTTTTGCTATCAAAATCCTACACTTACTAGTGTTGTGATTAATGTTTAAAATGCCTCATTTTCTCTGTTTCAAGGTCAAATTCATTAGCATTTCTCCAATTTTTTTCACAGTTTTCAAATTCCCTGACTATTCTAAAATTTCCCTGTTTTCCCTGTCTGTGGCCAAACTGAAATAAAACTAGCGCACATGTTCAGTTGGTGTGACAATCGACTATTGGTGTCAAAATATTGGCAACTTGAAAATTCATGCAAATTGAGGTTTACACTGTCAAGTTTATACACCAATAATGATTGGCGCTGGCAAAACGAGACAGTGTTAACACACTACTCTCGTGTTGGACTAGAATCCAGAAGACGAGGAGATTGGGGTTTGATACCAGTTAGGTGCAATGAGGGTGGTTTTCCCTAAATGGTTTCCCACTCTCCTTCCATGCGAACACATCTCAGTTTCCTCTAAATTCCATCTTCTTCATCCCTACCTTATTTATGTAAATATACAATTACCTCGAATGGATAGAAAGGTGTGCTGCACAAAAACCATAAATGAACCGATTATGTAATTACAGTTAAAAAAAAATCATAACTTTTTTTAAACACACCACGAAAGACTAAACAATTTCTCATGTTATTATAAATACTAGGGATAGTTTGGTCAAGTTCTGTTATTCCGTTTTTAGTTATATTTAAGTTCTGATATTCTGTGTTTAGTTATATTTAACTTAAAAATGTTTAAAATTAGAAAATTTTATTTAGGTGATTTACATTAGACTAGTTGTAGTCACATGAACTATATTTTATGTACTATGGGAAATAAAACGGAATTAGATAAGATTGTGCCAAGTGGAACTGAGAATCAAAATAATAGAACTAGAACCGTTAACATTTAGGAATTGGCCATTCACTATTAAATACATATTCAAGATTTTTAAAAGGAGCTTCGTAAAATTATTTGGTCTTAGCTTTTAGTTAAATTTTTAACAGCTGAATTTGCTACAATATGGAAAATTAAGTTAAAGTTAGATTTATCATTTGATATGAGAGGATTTCAATTTTACTGCTTACTCTTTGTATGTTTTACACCCCTCACTTTACTTCCTAAAATGTGGGTATTTTTGGGTTTGAAACCACACCTAAAATGTTAAGTAGCGCTCACCTTCACTATCCTTCATGAAAGTTGTGCCACATTGGTAACAGCAACACACATGCTGTGTTTGTGTAGATGACGTGGTTGTTTGAGGTCTGGCACTACTTTTTGCTGCGTTGTACTCTTTATTAGAGGACCTCGATAAATGGTCACCTACTGGTGATCTTACAAAACGGTCTTCTCCAGGTGACCTTCTCCTAAAATTGTCTCCTCCAGGTAACCTAATGCAATAGTTTTATTATGTAAGTTTTTTTGCAATTCAGCTTCTAGAATATTAAATTATGTGTGTATAACAGATGATCATAATTCCTAATAACAAACAGAAATGTCTGATTCTTAATTTTAAAAATAAGAGATGCTGTCAAGTAAGGATAGCAAGGTAATGAAAGGCACAACTATGTATAGTACAAATATTTATGATTTTTTTTTCTCTCACAAAAGAGCTGTGCATATAGTAGATGTTAACAAAATTGTACCATACTTTTCGAGACAGATGTAAGTGTGTCACTTTATGCTATCTTGTACATGCCGCAACATGTCAGCATCGATATTGGTACAAGACGTGTATAATTTTGCTACAAAATCATCAATATCCATGAGTACTGTGGAGGATTGGATCATTATAATGTTTTAAAAGCATAGAATAAAATTATGAAAAGTGGTTGATGATTAAATAGTCCTTAGCAGTCAGTCTTTATGGTAGAGCATTTGTATCTCCAAAATTATTGAAAACAAAGACTTATGAAGTATATGAGATTAGAAGGGCTTGCTATCAGTCCATTGTGCCTGGAAACTTTGAATACTTAATAAATAGAATTCATCACTCACCAAGAAAGGAAGGCAGGGAAAGAGCATCAACATTCTGAATTACTCCTTTCCTTTTCTCAGAAGACAAACTTCTACATACTGATTGGCTGGCCTTCAACAATTTTGTTAAATTTACCCTATTTTGGGTAAATACCTCCTCTATTTATTTGATTCTAGATTATATGTTATCTAAAAGTAATCCCAAGTGTTTGGGCAGCAAAACAAAAATAAGAATAAAATGCAGAAATAGTAAATTAAGGTAGAAATTAAACATTGAATTCAACAAGAATGAAAAATTACTGTTTTAAAAAGTTTATAGACTAAAAATAATGTATTGAATTGAAATTGACTAGAGATGTTCCTTGAACCCCTGATGAGCATCTAAACATCTTAAATTTAGGAGCTAGCCCCATAATTTACTATAACTAAAACAAAAGAAAGTATAAACTAAGGCCTATAATAATAGAAAATATGCAAAAGGTTATGAAGGACATAATAATAAGGTATAAATAAACAAAAGTATAGTTGAAATCAGGGGCTGAGATTTGGGAAGTTTATCCCACCAAACGCCAGAGGCAAGAAAACTTTTGAAACATATGTACCTCTATAAGCTATTTCGAAGGTTTTTGAAATTTAGTAATTGTAGATTTGGGCTTAACATTTTTTAAACTAGTCACTAACATTGAAAATATAAAAAGTAAGCTTAGTCTTGGCTCAAAGAAAATTGTTTAAAATATTCTCTAAAAAACTATGTTTAATAGAATACAACTTTTTCAAAAACTTCTAACCAATTAGGTACTTTTAACTTCATACTTTGACTTCATTCCAAACCACTAGTTATCAGTGTACTGTTTTTGACAAACACATTTTTAGATAGCTTGCAGATTGCTTTTGGGAAACAGCTGAAGATAATAAGGGCAAAGAAAATGAGGACAGAAAAAGTTAATGTTATTAGTATTGGATTACGCTGTGGCTTGTGAGAAGATTTGCCACCTATGATTGTATAAAAACCCACTATCCAACCTAAATATGCATATTATCAATGGGAACGATTTATACATTGCCATTTATGTTACAAAATAATTACTTTTAGATTTTGTATGTAATTCATTACAAAACACATTACTGTTCAGCAATTCTATGTTCCCATTTAATCTCAAATTAATTATGTATACATTTGATATTTACAATAATTTAAGCATAAATGTCTACAAGTAGCCTAATGAATAATTTCCTTTTACTTTTGTACTTTTAAGCTTGACCCCTGCACAAGCAGGCCTGCAGGGGTCTGTTCTCCCCTAGTTATTAAAATTAGGATGTTTTATAGCTATAGGCATAATGACAATGAGAACATATGATATGATAAATGATAAACTTAAAATATAAACTTGAGGAAGAGGGGGAGAATTGATAAAAAAAGATTTATAAATGTATACAAATTCCTTTGTTATTAGAAATGATGGCAAGACTTTTATAGTTATTACTAACAAATTAATTTAGGTGTTAAGAATAAATTAACCAAATAAACATTGAGAAATAAATATATCAAAAATGGTTGAGAGCTAAGTGTCAAATAAGCCCTTACCACCTTTAATCAACATTAAGTTACCTTTCTTGCGTGTTAGAATTCTTTTTGGTGTGGGCCGGATTTATAGAATAAGTACTGCTCAAATCATTTAAGCATGCAGATGCATCATCAAAGTTGTAATATCTTATGAAAACTAAAGATTGCCCAACATATCTGATTGAATGTACTTCTCCATATTTGGAAAACATTTCTTTTATAACTTCCTGTGATAATTTGTGACTGTTTTCCAAACACAAGGCATATTTTCCATCAAGTCCTACTTCCAAAGGTTTGTTCATCTGTAATAAAGAAAATAACAAAATCTATATATTCATGAAATAGAAGCAGTTGACAACAAAAGCATTATTCAAACCACTAGCCTAAAACTATTTTGGTCTTTGAAAGTGGTACTACCAAAGTCCATCCAGCATAGAAGCAGTGGTAACTGACAGCTAGCAGAAGAATTTTATTGAAAACATTGGTTGAAAGTCACTAATGTAAACCAACAAGGAAATAATTATTATTTCCTTATATAGTAATACTAGATTATCAATTAAAAGTGTTAATGATTGCTTGTAATAACTTCCATTAAACTATTATATAATATTTGGAAGAAGGTACAGGAAAGGTGGATAGAAACAAATAAAAGGGATTAACATAATATGGCTTTTACAATGAAAAGAAGAATAAAGTTCACACTTTACATTGCTGCCAATGGACAAAGAGGTAATGGTTGCCTCTTAAAGAAAATTGATCATCACTGCCCAACTTCCTAAAAGAGGAAACCAAAAAAACACAAAGAGTATTATATTCTCACCTGTTTCTTCTTATAGCTGAAAACCAAAATATTTTTTTACAACCAGAGAAAGAGCCATACAAAATGTTAGTTGCAAAATAAAACATTTTTATTTTGTAGACACATGCGCGTAAAAACAATTGAAAATGGTTTGCATGGCGTCATAAACCACCCTGATTTCATCCGAATCGCCATATTAGTTTTGGAAGAGAAGGCAGCTGTTTAGAAGTTTTCATTTGTAAAGCATTTTTAATTGAACTATAGGTGCCATTTACACAAAAATAAAACATTCAAACAATTATTTCTATAAGTTTATATTATTTAAATAATGTAAAACACACTCAAAAGAAAAACATTAAGTTAGTTAAAAACAAATGGTTTGTTGCGAAATTTTTTATTGCCAAATGTAACAGCAGATAAACACAAGGTGTTGCAGATTGTATGGTTTGGTGAATGGATACAAGAAAGTAGATCTTGTAACTTTTGCTAGCTGCCAGTTACCACCACTCCTATGCTGGATAGCCCATAGCTATAGTTACTATATTTCAACATTGCATGTGGATATTATGTAAACAAAGAGTAAAAGAAAGGAGATTGAGAGAAGCAGATTGAGTCACCAGCTCATCGATTGTAGGACCATCCAGCTACAATCCAATTTACATTGGTAAAAACTTAACGTACCTGACAGCTAGAAACGTTACTAGTTCTACTTTCATGTATTAACACATTAAGTCATATGTTCCGCAGATAGATATTATTAATACCTGTAAAATTACACCATTAATATAAAAAATGTTACTAATATTGACCATAAGAAAATGTTTGTGTATTTTATAAAAGTTTTTGTACCTCCCATAATTATTATTTATAAGTAAAGAATGCAAACTAAAGGAATCTTCTGAGAAGCACTTTCGTTTGCAAATACTGGAGATAGATTGGGGGTTTCACACACAGCCACAGAAAAGTGGCACTACTAAGGTGCTTTAAGAGTAAAAGAGGATGAAGTTAATTTGTGAGTAAGGGGTAGGAACAATTAATTAGCTGAAGTCTATTCAACACTGGAGCCCAGATCATATGTTAAGCTGATTTCATGTTTGGAAATTAAAACTTTCATACCACACAATTTAGTTTTAATTTTTTTAAAGCATATTTTCACTATTTGAATACAAATTTATGAAAATAAATTTTTGGATGTTTCTTTTTTGTAGAAGCGATGTCTGTTGTGCACTTAAAATTGCTTTACAAACAAGAGTTTCTAAAAGGTTGCCTTTCCTTCAAAAATTGAGATGGCAAATTGGACCAAATCAGGGTGGTTTATGACATCATACAAACCATTTTCAGTTGTGTTTATTTGCATGTGCTAACAAAATTAAAACAATTTGTTTTGAAACTAATATTTTGTATGGATCTTTCTCTAGTTATAAAAAAACATGTATTTACTATTTAGGAAGATAAATGTGTGAATATAATATTTTTTAATTTAATTTTTAGTACAATATAATATATTTTGTTGCCACAACCGTGAAACAAAAAACAAAGTAGTTTTAGGTGGTAATTCTTAGGAAAGCAGCATTTTATTATAAGCGTTTACTAGCACTTTTGATCGATAATATAGTATTGCTAAGAAAATAATTATTATTTCCACATTAGTGACTTTCAACCAATGTTTGCAATACAAATATTTTGCTAGCTGTCCATTACCACCCCTCCTATGGTAAATGAACTTTAGTTGTGTATGTTGTGAGATTGAAATAAGTGACACATTGACCGGGAGAGCAACTTGGATACTAATCAACACTAAATGATTTGGTTTAATTTTGGTGAACAATTTGTTTTCAAACAATCAATATTCATTATCTGTGGTTTGTTAATCGTTGTTACCAGTATGTTAAGTTACAAGAATCCTGATCACACCTTAGTTTCTTCATGTCGGATGAATGTTAAGTTGATCATGATCTTGGCATTACTTTTAACTTACTTATTTTAGCACTGTCTCTTACTAACTGTTTGTGTTATTATACCCCTAGGTACTAATTAAAATAATGATGGGATGAGGGAGGTTGAATTGCGAGGATCTCAGTGGGGTGGTTGAACATCATTTTGGAAAAGCCATCCCCAGTACAACCAATTAGGATTTAAACCTCCATCTCAGTGTCAAAAGTCTGGTCTATTTCAAGAGCAACATCTCAAACCATGTAATTACCAAATGTGGGTTAGTTTTTTAAATGTTAGATACATGTTTTTGACATAATATACATATTATAAAGTAGTAGGATCCAACACCTTAGCTCAGTTGGTAGTGTGCCTGTCTACTGAGCTAAGGGTCCTGGGTTTGATTCTCGTCATGGCAAAAAAATGTAAGGTCTATCATTGGTGAAATGTGGGCTTACCCCTTCACAGTGATGAATTAACAGCCGGCCGGGGACTGGATGTTGTGCTTGTCCTAGTCTCAAGTTAGATTATAAGGCACAAATGAAGCTACAACAGGCCTAGCGGGGAATTTATAGCATGAATAAGAAACTGGCCCGAGCCAAAGGCCGGAAACAGTAAAGCATGTAGATTTTTCTTTTATAAAGTAGGATCCATGCTGAATTCATTTAATATCTCTTGTATGCTACTATGTTTATTTCCTTTTCCTTTTTAGTTTAACTTATCAACTTAGCCTTTATAAATTAATTTTTTTCCTTAAACATAGTTTCCGTAGGTCTACATGTGTAGAATTGATATAGTCCTAGCATGGTTTATATTTCCTTTGTATTTATCACCTGTGAATTTTAAACTTATTTTTTTTCCCTCCACTCATTCTAATATAATTATTCGTATTTTGTACCTACACATCTCTATAATTTTATTTGTTATGTTCATGCAAAAAGCCTTGGGAAGCCTTGGCGGCCCATTTAAATATCAATAAATAAATAAAATAGGAAAAAATTATTCCTTTACTAACTTAATTTGTTTATTAAGTTAAGTTAGGAGCATATAACCCGAACGGTTAGTAAGACGCGGTGCTAAATATTATTATTATTATTATTAAGTTAGGCCCAGTCTAAAACCAGTCGCACCAGCTTGTCAGAATCACACTCATAATATTGTTTGTTTACAATAGCACGCAAGCGCAGTCGCATTTCAGAATTGTTGGAAGGAGATGAATGTTACCCATCCCTAGCGTTGCGTTGGTTTGCGATCAGCTAATAAGAAACAAATACTTGTCCACAAATGTATTCCATTAAAGCATTTAGTTATTTGGTCAAGGATAAAAGTTCATGAAAATATATAGTAAGAAGTATTACATTTTAAATTAATAAAAGTAATATTTTAATAACTTTTCCATATATTAACTTAATTTGATTTTAATTAACTCATGTTAGTAAGCTTTAATATGACTTTGATGATAGTCTTTTATTGGTTTAAATCACTTTAATTGCAGACATTCTACTGAAGACAGTCTTTGTTTTAGACGAAAACAAATACAGCACGTCTGGCGAGTACATGTACAACTAGTTGTAGTCTGGGCCTAAAACCCCCATAGACTGGCAGGTCCGGTGCGTAAAAGGCCACATGCCAGAACTGTTGCTTTGTTTGTCCACAGACCTAGAGGGTGCAAATGCAGTCTGACTACGGATGAACCTCAAGTTTCCTATAAGCACTCATGACGAGTTCATAATGAATCAAAAAAGAAAAACTGCATCTATTATTGTAGCATTAAGTGTCATTGAGGAAGAAAACAGAAGGAAATGTGCTAGGAGGTTTTGGAGTAAGCAGTGGTATCTAAAACGGTAACATTTGACTTACATGGTACTTTTGAAGGAGTTACGAGAAAACAATCCTGAGGATTAGAGAAACTATCTTTGCATGATGATAGTTTTAATTTCTTGCTTATGCTAGTGAAACACCTCATTGAAAAGAAAAACACTATATTGAGACAATCAATAAGTGTGGAACAAAGGCTAGTTGCCATACTTAAGATTCTTGGCAACAGGAAGATCTTTATCGAGGACCTGAAATTCTCAACAGGAATAGGCCTATCACCCCCAACTAAAGTAGCAAAAAAAACCCTCAAGAAGTGAGGAGAGCAAAGTGCATTGAAAATGCGCAGTGGGTCTCGCCTGCAACAGATCTCGCCTTTTGCCCCCACAAACTGAGAGGTTTGGTGTTTGACTTGACACTCCACATATCTAAAATTTCAAACTGACTTATAGGCCACAAGTCACCTGTATTTTTAACATTCAGAACTCACATGTTGTCAGTTTTCTCACAGTTCTGGCATGTGACAGGTCCGACACCTGGCCTTTCACGCGCAGGGTCTGCCAGTATGTGGGGGGATTTAGGATAGCTTAACTCCTAGATAACATAAAAACAAAATATGATTTTGTACATCACTTTTCTTGGCGAATTATTGTATTTTAAGTTGAACTTATTGCCTAGTGCTGGTTTAATTAAAGCACATTGCCTACAAGTAGGGTTTAAAGTATTTTAGATATGTGTGGTGAGTGTTAAAACGTCAGAAGATAAAAAAATACTTGTGTTCTGGATATATGTGATGTTTAAAAATATTAGTTTGATAATTATTTTGTTTAAAAATAAGTGTAAATAAGTATGGAACAAAATACACCTACAAAATATTATATTTAACCTATTTTATTGAATATAGAAGAAGGTGAGACCTAATCTTAAATTAGATTTGTGACCCTCAATTTATATTTGAAATGGTTGAGCCTTTTAAAAATTATTATTACAAAACATTTAAAGTAAATAATAATCAAAATATAAGAAAAACTAACTTTTAGGAGTTTTAAATGTCCCGGAAAATAGTATGTGTATATCAAAATATATCTCTACAGAGACGATACAATATTAATTAAAAATATAATATAAATATTAAAAAAAACCTTTAGTAGAAAGAAAAGGCGCCAAAATGGCAAGCAGGTAGTTCAGTTACACCACAGATCACAACACTGTCGTATACAACCACCAGGCACCAACTAGAACAAAGACCAGTGTTGCCAACTTGCAAGTAAACGGCAAATCAAATGATACTATAGTAATATCTAGGCCTATTTAATATAATTTGATTTTGTAATATCCAGACATCACACTAGAATAAAAATCCAGACGAGAGACATTTATCTGCAAATGAAAGGTTTGAAAGGTTAAGTAAGAAGTGGATGATGCTAAAAAACCTCACCCATAAATATTTAACTTATTTTTGTTAAATATAAAAAAATTGCTAGTTTTTTGTACAAATATACTCACAAAGATATGTAGAATCGATAGAAACTAAAATTATATTATTTGCATACGAAAGTATTTGACAACATCACATTAAAAAGTAACAATATTTGATTAGTTTTATTAATGGAACTTGCCGTATAAGTATTAGATTATTCATAAAGGACTGAAACTGCTCACATCCTTACGTTTAAACTCTCTTAACATGACTGTATTATAGTTTGGTAGTATCAATTGATAGGTATATTGCTGCAAGTAATATTTCTACAGTAATCTAATTAAATAATATTTAGGGATGATAGGTACTATCAATAATTATCTTGGTGCTTAAGTAAAATATAGTATTTGAAAAATATCTACTTAAAGGCGGGTAATAAACCTGGAACCATTATAAAGATGGAAATACCAAAGTACTATATTTAAATCTCATTTTTTTAAATAACAAAACGACATTGAAACTATATTGACTGTATACTAGAACGAAATGAGTAAAATTGAAATGTGAGTGGTATTTATTTGCCACAGTATTGAGCGTTTTGCAAGAACGTACCCTCTAAGATAGCTAATTAACACCCCTCACACTTTCGAATCTGAATTAATATTTTAGAAATCCACTCAAAAATCACACTTCTCATTCACTCTTCACGTTTGCTTATTTCATTCTTGCATTTTGACTTATCCCTTTTATGAAGGAAAGAATCTAATTTTTGTATTCAAACAAATTACCCTAAATGCTACTCATAAGGATTAAATCAAAAATCCCCTCAGATGCTATGAGCTAGATGGTAAAACTGATTGATGCCTTAGTTTATTCATACATCAATACATTTTTTAAAATAATAATTTATAGCAATGTTTATATGATCAAATCTTACCAAACATATAATGAGCATGTGATTCATAATAGAGTATTTCAAATTAAAATTATCTTGCATCGATGAGAAAATGATTAATTGTAATTTGTTGTGAGCGATTCTTTTTATTCACTAATTATCACATTCAGGATCAAATAATTACGATCTAACAGTAAACTTAGATGTTCAAACTTCTCTTCAAACTTTAAATAGCGCGCGCGCGCTACTCCGCAACGACACTAACGCCATTTGGCTTCAATGTGTGATCACTGGAACTAAAGAGTAGCCAGACACTCTGGACGCAACGCAATGTCCGTTGAAAACAATAAGTTTGAAAATAAATAAATAAAATGTAGTGTGTCATATGGCCGCATGGCGTGCTAGTCACATCAAAATAAATAAACATTTTAGAATAAGTTAAAACTAAACAAAAATATAAATTGATAGAATTAAAATTCTTACAGTGTGAGTAATTTTATTTAGAAAATAAAAAAGAACTTTAAAAAATATTCATCATTTTTAACTAGTAGTATTAAACGTTCAACAATTTGATAATAAAAGTTAGTGCCTGAAATAATCTTTTTCACTTTACCCGAGAGCTTATAGAGCCCCTACACGATCAGTCAGACTGTCAGTATGCATAATAGAAAACGTAGGTATGCATCAGTATTTACAACGAGAGCGTACATGGTCAGTCATCTTATAATTACTTTTATAAGTCTCAGCTCCTGCGTGCAAATTGCAACAACATGGACTATAAGAAAAAGATGTGTGCAATCTATGTTTGCTACTGAGACTGAAGGAAATACTTAGGAGCGCGCGCACACGGTCAGTCTTACTGCCAGTCTCTCTCACCACTTGCAAGAATGATGGACTGAGACTGATGTGATCAGAACATTTCGGATCACATCAGTATTTTAGTCAGTCCGGCCATCAGTCCATCAGTACTGCGTTGAATAGTCAAGCTATTATAGCTGTGAAGCGCGAATATAGTGGGAGGCACAGGGGCCACGTGCCTCCATCTTAGATATAATATTTGATTTGTTTTAGACTAATGTAAATGGAGGGTGAGTCCTATGGCAGCGACCAATGAGGTTGTATATTACTTTCTGGAGTGGCAGTACAGGATAATTACTTATGGAGGTGAAACTGGGATTGAACTCAGTATGGGCGCGTGTTAAAGAAAAATATGCCCACCAGTGCACTCAAATCTTTCTAAATTCTATCTGCGNTTTTACAATTTTTAAATTCGTGATTGAGCGGTAGTGAGTGTAGTTGTGAGATTGAGGACTGGGTAGTGGGTTTATTTGTATTCCTGTTTCTGGAGGTATGTGTGTTTATTTAAATTGACTGACTAATATAATATAGACTGCACATTCCTACACATTACTCCTGATAGAGGCTGTTATTATTATTATTATTATTATTATTATTATTATTATTATTATTATTAGCACCGCGTCTTACTACCCGTTCGGGTTATACGAACTTACGCTAAGATGTAATGGTAGGGTGATTGTGAGATGAAATGGAGGACCCACAGTTTAACGTGGAATCCGAACCACGGTGGAGGCCTGGCATTCCCCACATTCACAAGAAGTCTTGTCAGAGGTGAAGGAAGGGTTTGGTAATCAAATAAATCTATGCCGGGACCGAGGATTGAACCCCGGCCGTCAGCATAGAAGTCTGACACCTTACCCCTAGACCGCCAGGTCACCGAAAGAGGCTGTTAATGTCGTCACGAAAACCACTCCAACTATGTACACATTGTTATGTCACCAAATAATTGTGAATTAAATTGGTTTGAGTGAGTTTGTAATCCTGTTTGTAGAGCTCTGTGTTGAATAATAACAGTGTTGTGTTTTTCTTAGTTATTTCGTATGTACAGTGCATTTTATGTTTGTAGTATTTTGTATTTGGAATTAGGAAATGATGAAAGTTTAGCACTATGCATTGCTGTTATTTATATACTAGTTTATACGTTTCAATACATACCTTGCTATTATTAAGGTTGTTTATTCCTTACCTAGATGAAAACAGACACTTAGCTATAACCGCAAGGGAGTTTATTCTGAAGTAAGATTATCTCACAATGATTCCAAAACACATAGACTTACTAATGGAAGAATATCAGTCATATTTATATAGACCAAAATGTAATCTATTATATTTTTGAAGATGGAATTTTATTCTGGAATTAGAATCAGATTCAGTACATTTAAAATAAAATATATCTTATTAGCTAATAATCATAACGTAACAATTTTAAAAATATAATAATAACTTCAAAAATCATAAATTAATTGTTGAAAACGGGAGCAGTTCTCAAACATACGCCAATTTTGCTTAAGAGGCACAGGATGACAAATGGATTTGATAAATAGCTCAATACCAAATTCGAGCCCTGAATGTTTAATTTTAATTCATTTCTATATGAAACTCAAATTTGATCACACTCATTGACGAAAATTTATAGGACCAAACATCTTTGAGACAAACAAATAACTAACCGTGAAAATAAATCTCGCGGATAGTTTGGTGCGTGTTGAGAGTGAGGGGAAGCTAGACTAATAAACAAACTTCTCTTCTTTACGATAACACTGTTCTTATTGCTCAGACAATCTTGTTGGATGATTGGTTAGCCACGTGCTACCCCTCTGACGCTCCCCCCCTTTCCGCTACCGGCGTCCACCAGCCTCCTCACCGGGTGATACCCACTCCTCTGAGTGATCCCAACATGGAGGGCGCATGGGGCGACGCTCTCGACATACCGCTAACGAGGAGAGTGGTCGTGCTCGGTGCCCTATTGATTTGGTCCGAGTGCGGCGCTAATCGGGCGGAACTTCATTCAAGGGACTTTCATAGAAGCGAAGCTAATTTCACAGACGTGTTTCAGAACGAATGGGAAACCAGCTGGACCGGGGCGCCGAAGTGTTGCCAGACCGGATATGGTCTTGAGGGGACCCGCGAAGGTGTTAACGTCCTCCGATGTGTGGGGATCGAGGCGAACAAGAATATCTCAAATGTAAATAATTTCCAAAACCTTAGGCACAACATTTCAACGCAATGCCCATCTTTCAGACTCGAAGTGTTAAATAAAGTGTCTTTTGACGAGTTATTTTTCAACTGTGTTGACCAACTTGTCAGTGGAGGTGGTTTTTCTAACGAACTTGTTGGCTTAAAGTGTGAAATATTCAACAATAGTGACGATCTGAGTGAGCAAGACAGTGAAGCGACGCTTAATAAATGTTGCCCAGAACATTTTAGATACGACCCATATTTTAGGGACTGTTATCAAGTGGATGATTTGCCCAGCGAGGCGTTGCTCAACGGAGTCGCGCATGCTAATCTTTCTGTAGACAAAATTAAGCACGAAGTCATGACATGTGAGGGCCAAATGATTGTAGACGATTTTGTACCAGAGAATAATGTCTACATTTTTAATAACGGTGTGTTATTGCTTAATTCTTCCGAGCAGTTAGTTTTGAATCAAAGTACTTATTGCATTGACAGAACTACCTTGCAGAGTAACCATTTAGTCTTAAGGTACTGCCAAGATATCGAGCAAACTTGTCGAGAGAGACGGTGTTTTCACAAATGTTGTCCCGATGGAGAGTCCATGTATTTCCAAAACTGTACACCATCACAGTCGTTTAAAACAACTAACATCGTATCGAGCTACGATGTAGAAACATACATGACACTTCCCACTAGAAGGAACAGCTCTGTAATCCGGGGCTATGGCGTGGTCCACACACTCGTGTGCAATACAGGAATGTACAACACCAATCCAAACACTGAGCCTAATGATTGGTTCGAATTAGATGAGTTTGGCGATTTAATTATACCCTACTATTCTAGCAAAGTCAGTATTACAAATTACTGTTTAGAGCACATATATGATAACGAGAGTGATGCGATCCTTCCTGTGTACTGTTTCCCTGACGAGAAGTCCCTCAGAGAGGAGTCTCCCTGGAAATTCATTCTCATCTCAGTCGGTCTGATCATGTCCAGTATCTTCCTGATGGTGACCTTCCTGGTGTACACCTTTCTGCCGTCCCTCCAGAACCTGCATGGCAAGACGCTCATGTGTCACGTGGCCAGTCTCTTCTGTGCTTACATCTGCCTCATCGTTGCACAAGACGCCACCCCCTGGATCGAGAACACCAAGTGGTGCCCTAATATAGGTGAGCTCTCTGTCATGTCAGAATATACTAGGGGGTGAGATAACAGAGGTGAGCTCTCTGTCATGTCAGAATATACTAAGGGGTGAGATAACAAAGGTGAGCTCTGTCATGTCAGAATATACTAGGGGGTGAGCTAGCATAGGTGAGCTCTCTGACACATCAGAACACTAGGGGGTGAGCTAGCATAGGTGAGCTCTCTGTCATGTTTGAACACTGGGGGGCTGAACTAACATAGGTGAGCTCTATGTCATGTCAGAACACTGGGGGGTGAGCTAACATAGGTGAACTCTCTGTCATGTCAGAAAACTAGGAGGTGAGCTAACATAGGTGAGCTCTCTGTCATGTCAGAACACTAGGGGGTGAGCTAACATAGGTGAGCTCTCTGTCATGTCAGAACATTAGGAGGTGAGCTAACATAGGTGAGCTCTCTGTCATGTCAGAACACTAGGGGGTGAGCTAACATAGGTGAGCTCTCTGTCATGTCAGAATATACTAGGGGGTGAGATAACATAGGTGAGCTCTCTGTCATGTCAGAATATACTAGGGGGTGAGCTAACATAGGTGAGCTCTCTGTCATGTCAGAATATACTAGGGGGTGAGCTAACATAGGTGAGCTCTCTGTCATGTCAGAATATACTAGGGGGTGAGCTAACATAGGTGAGCTCTCTGTCATGTCAGAATATACTAGGGGGTGAGCTAACATAGGTGAGCTCTCTGTCATGTCAGAATATACTAGGGGGTGAGCTAACATAGGTGAGCTCTCTGTCATGTCAGAATATACTAGGGGGTGAGCTAACATAGGTGAGCTCTCTGTCATGTCAGAATATACTAGGGGGTGAGCTAACATAGGTGAGCTCTCTGTCATGTCAGAATATACTAGGGGGTGAGCTAACATAGGTGAGCTCTCTGTCATGTCAGAATATACTAGGGGGTGAGCTAACATAGGTGAGCTCTCTGTCATGTCAGAATATACTAGGGGGTGAGCTAACATAGGTGAGCTCTCTGTCATGTCAGAATATACTAGGGGGTGAGCTAACATAGGTGAGCTCTCTGTCATGTCAGAATATACTAGGGGGTGAGCTAACATAGGTGAGCTCTCTGTCATGTCAGAATATACTAGGGGGTGGGTGAGATAACATAGGTGAGCTCTCTGTCATGTCAGAACATTGGGGGTGAACTAATATAGGTGAGCTCTCTGTCATGTCAGAACACTAGGGGGTGAACTAATATAGGTGAGCTCTCTGTCATGTCAGACCACTGGGGGCTGAACTAACATAGGTGAGCTATCACGTCAGACCACTAGGGGGGTGAGATAACATAGGGTGCCGGTGTAAGACCAATTCAAATAGCTTTTAATGGTATCTAATTTTAGCGAATTTTTTAAAAATGTGAATGACATTCTAAATAGCTTTCAGGGCGTTCCTAATTTCAAAAATATTCTGGATAGTGACATCTTCAATTAGATTCTAGGAAATCGAGTTTATATAAATAATTCTGGTGAGCACTTCTTAAAATAGCTTTTAGTAGTCTCACTATTTCCAAAAAATTTGCCGAAGGGATATTACTCCAACTAGACTCTAGGAGTATCAAAATTAAAAAAAAAAAAAAATCGTGAGACCACTATCCTAATTATTTATTAAAAGATTATAATTTTCAAAAAGCCTCCAAACAAATAGTTTCTAGGAGCATTCAATTTCCTAACATTGACTGGGAGAGATGAGGGTATAAAGTCCCTTAACAAAACTGTTTTTAATTGTCCCGTCCCGTCTCATACAAATAAAGTTCCACCTCTACTGTATGTTCTTATTTCCTAGTCATGTCACATATGCTTAATATTTTAGAACCTCCCTCAATTAAATTCTCCCTACGCCAATCTATATTATATTGAAATACTATATAGTAAGTATTTATTTTTATATTTAAATAATATACTATTTTAAATTATATATAAATACTATATTATATGAAATTATATTTAAATAATATATATATATATAAATAAATATTTATTACATATAAATAGTTAATATATTTATATATTGACACATACCATTGTATTTTACTGCCCGTTAAGGCTATACGCTTATCCACCGTATTAATTACGCTTATATATTAGGAAAGAATAAGTTTGACTTTAGAGTAAGTGTACCCTCATTTGCGTGCAGGAAGAGTGGAAAAACATTTATTAAAAAAATACCCTCCGTGCGAGGACCAGAGCTTGTATTTCCTGATCAATAGGCGAGACTTAAAACTGAAGTCTTAGCTGTGTTATGTACTATATAAATAAGCCACTCTTTCTTTGTGAAGCAAAATAGTAATAACTAAGTGCCAAAATACCGAACAAAAAATATAATAAAAAATAATAAATACAAATAAACAAGTGGTAACCTTCTCCCTCCACCCAAATCAATGTGTTCAAAAATATTCTCACTTCTTCCCTTCCTTTTAAATTAATATTTTGGGGAAGCTTTTAAAGTGATTCACCGACAAAGCGACTCCAAATATCATACATTTATGAAAGTTATTGTGTTATTAGTTTAAAAAAAATAATTTTAATATCGGGTAAAAAATTTAGGTACTATATTTTATTTATAAATTATTATTAGCTAATTTAATCTGAATAATAATTTTTTTAAACACTACAAAAACTACGGTACATTTAGTTGGAGTACATCCCTGGTATCTTATCACGCACAGATTCGAAAGCTGACTTCTCGATCATCAGCAGTCCGTTCGTATTGCGAGAGGGACGCCTTAGACAACAACCAAGGAACCGAAATGGCTAAAAGCTATCATTGTCAAATTTTAATCTAACGATAGGACAATAACAGCAACCAGTTATATCATTAACTTATTTTCAACTGAAATGAAACAGAAATTATTTAACCATAGTTTCCCCTGTTATTACACCTTAGGAAATATAACACAATGATTTTAAAGGAGACTGGTTTAAATAATACTAGCAACGTACCCTAATAGTTTTTTTTAAGCTTACACCTCTGATTGAGATGTATATTTGTACCCTGTAGTACCAATAATGTTATTAAGTGGTTAACTTACATCCCTGTTTAAGATGAATATTTGTATATTGTTGTACAAACAGTATTTAAGTAGATGGCGCCTTCTTCCTTTACAGGCTACACCATGCTGTTCTGCTTTATGGCGGCTTTCTTCTGGCTCAATACCATGTGCATCGATATTTGGTGGACATTCAGGTATTGTGGTTTTTCTTTCCCCAAAACATTGATCTAATTTAACCATCATTAATGTTAGAAATATACCGAAAGGGCCGTGGGGTAAAAACAAGCAAATCCAACTGGGGACAGTTTGGGAATTATTTATTATTTTAAATATTACTAAGTGATCTGAATTACAAGTCTATTCCTCTCGTCAGTGAACTTAGATCGCCAATGCACCCTGTCCTCTGCCTCCTCCTTCAGCTCCCAGAATTTTCTTCTTTCATTCAAGTCATTCAATATTATAAATCCTCCTTATTCCTGCTCTCCTCTTTCCCTCAACCTTGTATTCTTTAGATTCGTGCAGAATACAGTTTTTCCTAGGAATGTGCCCGATCCAGAATGGTTTGTACCGAAGAACCACATCCAAAATGGTTATGTTCTCATCTACTCTTCTTATGACTTCATTTGTAACCCTGTCTGTACACCTGATCTTCTCAAGTCTTCTCCAGCAACACATTTAAAAAATCTCCAGGTATTTATTTTCCATCTTCATAATGCTTCATGTTATCTAATATATATCCATTTTATTCGGTTTAGAGGAAACTTAGTTGAAGGGCTAGTTTCCTACATTGCTATTCTCAGACTTTTCTCGAGGGGAATCCCAGTGGAGCTCATATTTCCATTATACTTGGCAGCTATATTAATCTTTTGCTGTATTATTGACCAAAGTACGGTAATAACAATCGTATCCAGGGCCCAGATTGTTATATTATTATTTAGCACCGCGTCTTACTACCCGTTCGGGTTATACGCTTTAAGTACTAATTATGCTAATGGATTAGGAATTAGGAAGGTTGAATTAGAGGAAGTGAATCCGCATTTGCGTGGAGGGAGAGTGGAAAACCATCTAGGAAAAACCACCCCCAGCTCACCCGACCGAGATTCGAACCTAGATCTCCCCGTCCTCAGCAGCCGAGCTAAACACGACTAGCGCGTTAGCCAACTACGCCACCAAGGCGGGTCAGATTGTTATAATTTGCTATATATTTTTTTGTACGTTACATACATTTCTCATGTGCACATTCGTATTGTACATTTTGTTCATGATCCCCTGATTATACTTGTATTTACTGCCATTTTAATTAGAGATTTGAAATAAAGTTGCATCGACTTTGGAAGTAAATTCCTTACACAGATTCGTAAAAATAAAAATAAAAAAAGTAGTTAATAATGAAGCTTATGGTGACCCCAATAAAGTTCATACAACCAGTTTGCTTCTTGCTTAGTGAATAGAGAAATGGGGCAGGGAGAAATAGGCAGCAGCTTGGGTGCAAAGTTGCACCATTTATGTACTTGCGCATGAAAATATTTGAATATAGACTTCAAGGGCCAGTTTCATAGTCAAGTTTAGTACGCCTCAAGTGCGGCGCTACACTAAGTACATGATGACACCTACCTAAACCAGAATGGAATGGGCCGTTCTCGCATAGGAAACTGGCCCATTCCATTCTGGTTTAGGTAGGTGTCGTAATGAACTTAGTGTAGCACAGCACTTGAGGCGTACTAAATTTGACTATGAAACTGGCCCTTGGACTACGTGATTTGTGCTACATTGTCAGCTAATTTTGGCAGATGGATTCAAACTCTTTAGCGGAATTACGTGAATTTGGATACACCTAGTATATTTACTTTTAAAAAAAATCATCGCGTCTTTCCTGTTCAGGCTATACACATATATAATAATTATTCTAATGGGGTAGGTATTAGGAAGGAAGCATTTTAGAGGTAATCTACCCGCATTTATGTGGAAGAAGAGTAGGATACCATTTTGGAAAAAACACCCTCAGTAGACCCGACCAGAACTTTAACCATGATCTCCCCATCATTAGCAAGCCAGTCTAATATGAGTATAGCGCCTTAGACAGTTCGGCCACTGAAGCGAGTGTATATTTACTAATTGGGTACTAGGGCAAACCCTCGAACAGTGAATACATCACCATCACCACACCCAGAAGTGAACCTAAGCCCTCTAGACTTGTGGTCAGCCACCCTTATCACTCATTCTTTGGAACGGATCCTAGAAACAATAAACGTTTAGCCCCAAACTATCGAAACAAGATCCAGGTGTCCGAAAGTCAATAATACAGTCATGTTCTGCTGTCACTAAACGAAGATGAAAAACTTCCATGTTTCTTCACGTTGTTATTACTCCTACAGTTTCTGTTTGCTCGGTTTGTTTTCATTGTCACTTTGGCTCGTAGCGTCGTCATACCCTCTCCTCTAAACTGTGTTGTAACACGCCCTCAAACGGAGAGAAAACACTTGTTCGTCGAGTTTACTCTCAACACAAAGGTTATTTCACTAACAAAAATAATAATTACAAATACGAGGGATATACTCTTTTTATCACTCGTTCGGTCTGTACGTATATTCACTAATTACGTTAATGTGTTAAGGATGAGGAAGGTTGAATTTTGAGAAAATGTAGGCCTACACTGAAATTGCATGGAGGGAAAGTTAAAAACCATTTAGTAAAACCGCGCTCAGTATATCGGACAGGGATTTGAACCCTGATCTCCTCGTCTTCAGGAGTATAGTCCAATGTTCCGCAAACAGTGTGCCGCGGTGGCGAATCAGGTGTGCCGTGCGGCCACAGCCCAAAGCGCCAGGCATGGCTGTTCAATAAAAACACGAATGAAGTTGTTACGAGCGAAAGTTGTGCGTCGCCCTAATTTCTTACTCGTATTTATATATTTTAAATACATCTGACAAGATAAAAAAAAACTGTCGCGTGAAGCTGAAGTAAAGGTTTACCCTCATTAGGTACTAATGGTTTGAACGAAATGTTTCCAAAGAAGTGGGAACAGAAAATGAACTTTAACCTTTAATCTTGAAAAGTTTGAAGTAACTTCAGAAAAAAAAAGTCGATACTTTCTTAATTCTGATTTACCGTACAACCGTTGGAGTAGGTGCGTAGGCTAATCCATTTTCTGCTATCATGGCTCGTACCCAAAAAGTGTGCCGTAAAGAAAACTAGGCTTTTTAATTAAACCATGAATTTAAAAAAAGTTTGCGGGACACTGGTTTAGTCTATTGCGAAAATGATGCCTTAGACCATACGGCGACCGAAACGGGTACAAGGGTTATTGAAATTGTGAACTTGTAAAATAATTTTTTTTGTCATTCACCCGCCTCGGCGGCTTAGTTGGCTAACGCCCTTGTCGTGTTGAGCTCAATTGCTGAGGACGGGGAGATTGAGGTTTGAATCTCGGTCGGGTGAACTGGGGGTGGTTTTTCCTAAATGGTTTTCCACTCTCCTTCCACGCAAATACGGGTTCACTTCCTCTAATTCAACCTTCCCAATTCCTAATCCATTAGAGTAATTAGTACTTAAAGCGTATAACCCGAACGGGTAGTAAGACGCGGTGCTAAATATTATTATTATTTTGTCATTGCGTCTTACTACCCGTTCTGGTTATACACATACATTAATTATTATAATGAAATATAGACGAGGAACACAGATTTTTTTAGGAAATGTACCCGCATTTGCGTGTAGAAAAATTAAAAAAAAAAACATTTGGAGGAAAAACACCTCAGTACACTCAGCCGGGATGCAAACCCCGCTATCCCCATCACTGGTAGTCCAATCAAACACGAGAGTGACGCGTTAGACCGTGCGACCACCGACCCGACAAGAGTTATTATTTTTTTTTCGAGATATTTAATGTGCACTTTCTGGAATGACTGATCATATCGGCACACAAGAATTTCAATGAGCGAGAGTGAAAAGGCCAACAGATTTTTCTGGGGGAAAGGTATTTTTTACATTCTTCTATTAAAATCTTATTTTAAGAGCATGAAATAATGAGGAGCTCTCAGAGCAAATAAACCCATAATGGCGTGGGAAGATTATATTTACATGGATGACCACCCCAATGCACCCAGCAAGGGTTCTAAGCCCAACCAAGTAGAATGTGAGCTTAGCACCTTAGCGCGATCAACCACTGCAGGTACAAGGGCAATTACTCGCACTGTAAGGAGGGGGATGTTAGACGGAAATTACCCATTAAAATTTGTCAGAAAGGAGGGTGTTAAATTATATATTTAAAACAATATTCCTCAATGTATGTAATGGTGATTGAAACTAGACCCCCACGGTCAGAATTTGCAACTCGCCAACCCATACGACCGACCCTGAGGACGCCCTGGACCATGTGGTTGACTATGTCCTTTACCCCTCTCCCCCAAGAGCGTCGGGCGTGAGCTCGACACCAGGTGGTCCCCCCCACCTTGTCTCTGGACTATCTCTCAGCCTTCACAAGCCGGTAATGTGTCAATTAGCAGATTACCTTGAGGGCGAGGCTCCCCATATGTCTACCATGCCATACCCACCTCCCACCCATCACCCTCTTCAATCCAACCTCTCTCTCGTACAACGAACTAAACACACCAATTACGTTGAAATGTTGACTTGTTACACTTTAATTTATCAAAGCCGTCACAAATCTCGCTCTTCTACATATATCAGGTGGTAAAGGAGGCGGGGGACCCCACAACACTTTCTCGTTAGTGAGAAATAAGCCGTAAATAGGCCAACTCCCACCCTGTTCTCGCCCGTGGCCGGTGATTAAGGCGGGAGTGTAGGAAACACGAGTGAACGGCAATATTTTTGCATATTAAAACCTTCTTTTCACCACAACTAATACAATTTTAAACATATAGTTTAATTTTCTTCACATGGTGATATCAACAGTTATCAAATATCTGTCAAGGGTGACCTTGAATTCAATGACAACTTTTTCTCTTCATTCAAAATGTTTGTCATCTAATGCCGCTATGCTCATGACAGATATTCAACAACTGTTTATATTTGATATATTTCGGCCAAAAAAAAAGGTTCGCTATAAAACTGAAAAAATCCTGACCTTTTCTTACTTCCCCTACTCTCCTACCTTAAAGTCGACACCTCAGCCCAATCGGTAGTGTATCTGTCTGATGAGTTAAGAGTCCCCAGTTTGACTATAAGCATGGATGGATATATTATGATGAGCGAAATTAAAGTTTATTCCTTCACAGTGATGAATCGAGTGTTGTGTTTGTTCTAGAGCTAAGCTAGTTTGTAGGTCATGTTCTGATTTTCTCAACTGGTTCAGAATGTGCCCGTTAAATGGTCATTATCATCCTGGCTGCCCTCCTCAGCCTCGACCCATAAGAATATTAAGGTATAAATAATCTTTGTGTCAATTTATCAGCAAAATATAATTTCTAGAAAGTACACCATCACTGAAACAAACTAATAAAATATAGTACCATGGGTTTAGTTTCTGAGTAACGAGATACCGTGAAAAATAATGCTTTAAGCACCACCTAAACTCGATTAAGAAAGGGTTAGCATAACAGTATCCTTGAAAATGGAGCGTAAGAGCTTTCCAGAACACCAGATGGCGTGAAATTTATTACCGCCTATAAAAACCAACTTCATAAAAATTATGTAAATTGTGTTATCAGGTTTAATAAGTGTAACATTCTAGACTTACATATTAATCTAGTTCACACTGACAAACATTGTCATTTAGAACCCGCTGCGGTGGCCGTGTGGTCTAAAGTGCTACGCTCGCAGTAGACTTGACTGACAATGACGGGGAGATCAAGGTTCGAATCTCGATCGTGTGTATTGAGGGTGGTTTTTACAAAATGGTTTTACACTTTCCCTCCATGTGAATGTGGGTACACTTACTATACATCATTTGGTCTAGGTTCAAATGATGTCTCTGGCAAATTTCATTAAAATTGGTCGACGAATTTAGCAGTGATCACGAAACATACAGGCAGACTTTTGAGAGACCGCCATCTTGGAACTGATAATCATATCGAAAAACCATGCGCACAGCCTACGTTGCTTGGCATAATTTTAAATGATGTTCCCGACAAATTTCTTTAAAAATTTGTTCACGCACTTGAAAGTGTTAAATTTCCAACCGGAAGGCTAGACAGAAAGACATAATGCCAAATCCTCGAGTTATAACAGATTTTCAATTTTCTTGGTCATTTGTTTGTTAAACAGGGTGACAATGTTTAATTTATAGTTAGGTTAAGCAAACCAACATATTCTGAAAGAACTTGTGTTCAACGATTATTCCCAGGTTTATCTTATGTCATGACCCGCCTCGGTGGCGTAGTTGGCTAACGCGCTTGTCATGTTGAGCCCGACTGCTGAGGACGGGGAGATCGAGGTTCGAATCTCGGTCGGGTGAACTGGGGGCGGTTTTTCCTAAATGGTTTTCCACTCTCCCTCCACGCAAATGCGGGTTCACGTCCTCTAATTCAACCTTACCAATTCTTAATCCATTAGAGTGTATAACCCGAACGGGTAGTAAGATGCGGTGCTAAATATAAATATCTTGTGTCATGAATATTTTTTTTTAGACAAAGCTGAAGAAAACGGTAATAACCTTGTCAAAGATGTGGTTAGACATTTAAAAAAATAAACTGTCTGTCTGGATTACGATTGGTTTATCCTTCTTTGAGCGTTGTATTGATGCCGAGCACACCCACGACTTGAGTTGGGAAGGGTGGTGCGTCTACCTAGGTAGCCGAAATATTGCCAATCAACTGTTGCGCTTAGGTTAAATATTGGCAAAACATTTAACAGTTCACGAGTTTAGTGCTTACTGGAATGAACACAAAACTAGTTTATAAGTTCAAATTTTACACTTCAAAAATTCAAAAAAGTCAACTAATTTTGGTTAATTATCATGACCTAAATGTTCGTGAAAGGAAAGGTACAGTAGCTCACAGCTGACTTCTAACAGTCAACATTTAGGTATATACCTACATTTTGGACTGTCAGAAGTGACAGCTGCTAAACACATGTCCTTGCAGATCATATGGTTCGGCGTAGGGATACATAATTTGGTCTGGTAACTTTTCAAAGCCGTCAGATGTCAGCTGTGAGCTGTCAGTCAGCACAAAAGAAGCCACGGGGCTAGTGTAATTGGTATAAAACCATAGAATGAATTTTTGTGAATCGAATGATATAATTTAATAAGGGGTTTCAACACAAATTGCATTGTCATTTGTATTTTTATCTTCCCCTATCTGTTCTCTTACTGCAGGAGAGCTACACCCAGTAAAAGCCCGTTTGTTTCCCGGCGGTTATGAATTTATGATCGACTATTCTAGCGCCTTAACAGTCAAAAGGTATAGAGTTGCGATGTTTGTAGCGGACGGGTTTAACTTTGTTACTGTCACAATTATGATAAAGTTTAAAGTTATTTAGTAAATAAAAGCTGGATCTATCAATGGTAATATTGGTTTAGTATAAAATAACTTATTGGTAAGCTCTGTAACTACCTGGTATTGGAACATAATATACTTACAATCCAAGCGGGAAGTAAGACGCAGTGCTAAAATAAAATGAAGTATAAAATAAATATTCGAACGGTGACAATTAGGAGACATACAAAGGATGAGAACGTCTAAATTAAGTTAATAAACCGGTGGTATGACGTACTTTTATCTGGTTTTTATTAATACATTCTAATTTCAGTTTTAGCTATAGCTACCCCAGAATTTACCTGGTAACAGGATGGAAAACGACATTATGTAAAAGTGAGCCTTAGTGCACCCACTTGGGATCGAACCAATGCCTCCTTGAGCTACGCTGAGGTGATAGTACGTCAAAGTCTAGTCATAGTAAACGCCCATCTAACAGCTAGAAAATCTAATAGATCCACTTTCATGTTGTTCATTTGTTAAGTCATGTGATCTGCAGCAGTCAATTTTGATATATATCATCAAAAACTGTAAAATAATATTAATTATAGCCCGCTTCAGTGGCAGAACGATCTAAGGCGTAACTCTCATGTTAGACTGGCCTGCTGATGTCGAGATCGGGGTTCAAATACTGGTTGGGTATACTGAGAGTAGTTTTTACTAAATGATTTTCCACTCTCCTTCCACGCAAATTCAGATAAAATGCGTCCTCCCTACCCCATTAGAGTAACTTATAATAACGGGTATAGCCTGAACAAGTAGTAAGACGCATCGATAAAAACAACCACTAATAATATAGTAAAAAGTTATCAACGTTGGTTGAAAACCTTTATTTTCTAAAAAAAAGGCCCTTCCTCTGATAATTTGACCGTAGCACTTGTTCAAAGCCGCCTAGGTGGAAGATTTGTTGAAAGTTTCTAGACAAGACCGCCTTCTTCTCGGGTCTATATAGAGCCTCTTCCTCCCGGCAGAATGAGGGCATCTTTCAAACAAGACTCGGGGCACCTCAAAGTAAACAAAACACTCCGCCATGAGAGACGCGTGACATTCAAGAAGAATGTCTTCCTCGAACAACGGAGGATACAAAAAAAAAAATCATACAAAAATATCTCCACTTTTTGTTTTCCTATTAAAAGCTTTGAAATGTTAGTTTTAATGTTGTCATTTTATGTCTTGCTTAGTGAGAATTGATCATTCGATGTACAGTAAAAACACATTAGGAAGAAATATCTTTAAACTATTATTATTTGCACCGCGTCTTACTACCCGTTTGGGTTATACTCACTTACGCTAATGTGTAATGGTAGGGTGATTGTGAGATGAAATGGAGGACCTAGAGTTTAACGTGGGATCCGAACCACGGTGGAGGCCTGGCATTCCACACATTCACAAGTTGTGATTAATACACGTCTTGTTAGAGGTGAAGGAAGGGTTTGACAATCAGATAAATCTGTGCCGAAACCAAGGATTGAACCCCGCACCCCATCACATAAGTCTGATACCTTACCACTAGACCACCAGGTCACCCAATATCTTTAAAAAATACCAACTTTGTTGCTATCCAAACGGATATACTTTTACTATTTTTCTAGTGACCTAGCTGGATGTCACTTAACACTGTTATCAGATACGCTTTTGAACGACATGATGGGTTAAAACAAGGAGATGCACTTTCCTAATTACCTTTTAATCTAACTTTAAAGTATGTTATTAGGATGATGCAAGTGAGTAGGGAATGGGTAGACATTAAACAGTGCAATGCAGATATAAGGATACGCAGCTAATTTAGCTTTGTTGGGCAATAGTAAGGAAGCTGTCCCAAGAAATACATACGTTTTACTAGAGGCTGGTAAGGTAATAGGTTTTTAAGTGAACGCTGAAAAGACTAGGGCCAGTTTCATAGTCAAATTTAGTACGCCTCAAGTGCGGCGCTACACTAAGTTCATGACGACACCTACCTAAACCAGAATGAAATGGGCCGTTCTCGCATAGGAAACTGGCCCATTCCATTCTGGATTAGGTAGGTGTCATCTTGTACTTAGTGTAGCACCGCACTTGAGGCGTACTAAATTTGACTATGAAACTGGCCCTAGTATATGAACACACAAATAACACAAATTGAGGAAGATAATTTAGAGATTACTATAAACAGTATATTATTTGACAGGGTTAATGAGTTTAAATATATAGAAACAGTTTCAACTGGCAATAACGATTATTTTAGCACCACACCTTACTACCCATTCGGGTTATATGCTTATGTACTAGTTACTCTAATGGGTTAGGGTTGAGAAATGTGGAATTAAGAGGAAATGTACCCGCATTTGCGCGGAAAGAAAGTGGTGAGCTATTTAGAAAAAACTCCCTCTTAGCACGACCGAGATCGATCTACGATCTCCCTGTCATCGGCAGTCTAGTCTATTGCGAGAGTAGCGCCTTAGACCATTCGGTCACCGAAGTGGATAGTAACGACATTAAAGTGGAAATTAAGAGGAGAATTCAATAGGGAAATACATGCTATTACTCAGTCAATAAGTTGTTGGCATCTCACCTGTTGCAAAGGAATGTAAAACTCAGAATAAACAAAGAAATCATTTTGATAGTTGTTCTCTGTTATTGAGAAATATAATCTCTTATTTTAAATGACGGAAAAGTTTAGGGTGTTCGAAAACAAGGCGCTTAGGAAGATATTTCTTACAAAAAGGGATGATGCTACTTAGGTGTAGAGAAGGTTACATAATTATGAGTTACATAACTTGCACTCATCACAAGACATTTATTAGGATATTCAAGTTTTGTTGATTACGGTGGACAGGACATGCTGCGTGAATGGAAGACTCCAGAACCACGTTCATGGTATTGAATGTCGAGCTCAATGGAAAGAGACGATTGGGAAGACCTAGACGTAGATGGGAGGGTAGCATTAGAATGGACCTGATAGAGATAGGGTGTAGTGAGGTGGACTGGAATAGAAATAGTTCCAGATAGCGATAGGTGGCGTACTTTTGTAAGTGTGGTAATGAACTTTCGAGTTTCTAATACCATAGAGTAAGTATTAGTGTGGTTTTATAGGTATTGATAACATCTATCAAAATTGACAGCTGAAATTTACAAACCTTGACAGCTCCAATTTACAAACCATGACATATGTATGTATAAGAGTAGTTTTATGAACCTTTGTAACTAACTGTCAGATATTCTTCTTCCGACCATGTTCTTATTAGAGTTGAATATTTGTCAAAACCAAAAGTGCGCACTTTTTTTTATTTATTTTTTAGGTCTGATATTACATTTTCGAAAAAAAAAAGTTTTTGGTTTATCCAATTTAGATAAGTTTAAATAGGGTTCTATCATGATAATAGACGACGTGACTAGACAAAAGATTGGGCTTGATTTATGGCCATCTGCAACCTGAAGTGTGTCTAAATACATACACGGCACAGATCAACAGACAACTACACAGATCATAAGTTACTTCTTTCACGTTTATAGACTTTAAGAGGAAGTTAAATCACTGCAAAATTTTCTTTATATGTAGATCTTGGTCTTATGTTTGATAAAATATACATTTTTATGTCGGTTTTAAGAGACATTTCCGCAATCGAAGTCATTTTATTATTATTATTATTATTATTATTATTATTATTATTATTATTAGCACCACGTCTTACTATCCGTTCGGGTTATACGCACTTCGCTAATGTGTAATGGTAGGGTGATTGTGAGATGAAATGGAGGACGTGGAATCCGAACCACGGTAAAGGCCTGGCATTCCACACATTCACAAGTTGTGATTAATTCACATCTTGTCAGAGGTGAAGTAAGGGTTTGATTGTCATTTTATTGATGAATAGTGGACACTCTTCTTAAAATACCCAGCAGCGTACCGTAGAGTATTGCGATCATGTCAACTCTATTTGCTAATTTTACATGTGCAGGTTATTATAAACTTAACCTAACATACCTATAAGACAAACACACAGACCAGTTATCAGAAAACTTGATTACCACACAAACGGAAATAAATTAGTCAACTCTTTCAACAAAACACTACATATCTTTCCGGAAATCAAACCCGAAACCCAGAGATCAGAGCTCAGACATGTAATATAACGAGCTAAGAGGTCAGAAAACAAAAAAAGTATAATTTTCCAAGCAATCTACTATCAACGTCTTTATAAAACTTTGTCTCCTTCCTTTACCAGAACCGTTCTCACACCTTTTTCTGATGTTGACAGTTCTGGAAAAAACCCCAACCGAATCTCTATTACAAAACTCTGAAAATATTATTATGGTTACGTTCGTTTAAGGAATCGTGTGAAAAATGGTGTCGTATACTTAGAAATGTGGAAGTGGAATACAAAGTTACTTCACTGGTCTAAAATTAGCTTTCATAGCAGTCTAGTGAAAACTAAGTGCGGTACGAGAGTTTTAAATTGAGGAGTTGCTTATCATCCATCCTGTAAGGTGTAGACAAACTCCCGGTGGCGTAGTCTTACGAAAATAAATGGTTACACGCTTTCTTAGCAGAGCGTACTTAGCGTAACAACCCGCTTTTCATCTGCCCACCTGTTAAAGTCAATATATATATATATATATATATATATATATATATTTATAGGAAGGGTCTTTTAGAAAATAAAAACGTAGTTTTTAATGATCAAAATCAAAAACATTTTACTTTTTTATTAGCGTTATTTTATAGATATTGTTTATCAAAAGTGACGGCTTCAAATCACACGACTTAAATTATGAATACGTGAGTATTTAACTTGCACTTTCTGAACCAACTGATTATTACTATCCGTACACTACTTATAAACTAACTTGTACCCAGAATAGACACAACATAGAGCCCCTGGTCATTAATTTATCACTGTCAGAGGGGAAACCCGCATTTTAACCAAGATACATTTTTTTGGTTCTGTTAGAAATAGAACACGGGATCCTTGGCTCAGTAGACATACACGCCACCAATTGCGCTAAGAAGTCGGACAATACGTGACAGTAGATATAATAAGGCTTATAGGTGTGTGATAATATCCTTCCTATGAAAATTAGACTGTAAGTCACTTTGTTTTAACACCACGTCTTACTACCCGTTTGGGTTTTACACCTATTTATTAATTACTCTAATGTGTTAGGAATGAGAAAGGTCAAAACTATAGGAATTGTATCCGCATTTGTGTGGAGGGATAGTAGAAAACCGTCACCCTCAATACACCCGACTGGGATCGAACTCCTCTCTATCCTTCATCGTTAGTCTATTGTAAGAGTGACTCCTTAGACTATGCGGCCACTGAAGTGGGTGTGTAAATCACATTGATGCCAATTTCAAACAGATACTGTAACTAAACAGATATTAGATGGTTACGAAGGTGACGTATCGGTCTAGGGGGAAGGTGTCAGACTTCTGTGATAGGGGTCCGGGGTTCAATCCTCGGTCCCGGTACAGATTTATCTGATTTCCAAACCCTTTCTTCCCCTCTGACAAGATGTGTATTAATCACAACTTGAGAATGTGTGGAATGCCATGCCTCCACCGTGGTTTGGATTTCACGTTAAACTGTAGGTCCTCCATTTCATCTCACAATCATCTTACCATTGTAGCATGTAAATCAGACAGATTGGACAGCTACAATTAAATATCAATATTTTAATAATTTATGAAATAAATAAACTAAGTTAACATATTTAAAATAAGTAATCTACCTCAAGGTTTATTTTCGCTGACTGGATGCAGTCAAATAAAATTACGTATCTCCCTAAATTGAGACACGTGGGTGTTCAAAAATATTGTCTTTTGACAAATACTGTAGCGGATGTCAGGGAAGAGGATTGATATTATCATATTTATGAATGGATACTTTAACGCATACCCTTTGCCATTGGATGATATCGGATAAAATTACATACGCTTGCCATGCTGTCTACAAGAAAATATAGTAAAGGACGTCTATATCACAAATTCTAATAAAAATAATAACTAAGCCTAAATAATATAATCAAACCAGATATATTTAAATAAAATATGCTTTAGTATCTACTCACCATTTCAAGATGTTCTTGGATTTATTTGCCACGTGGGGGAAAAGAAAAATTATTCAATGATGGCTGCCACACGCACTATTGTAACTACATCTAACGAATAAAAGAAGTGTATATCGAGATCGACATACTGACCCACTCCGCGTCAGAGAAGACTGGCGGCGATCCAAGGAACCATGTTTTCCCCTCTCCCTGAAAGCGTCAGTCTCTGGTTCACTTCCTTTCCCCCCCGCCTTCATCCGTCTTTCTCCTTTTCTATATTCCTGAGTTTATCACCCTTTTTGCTTTGTTCCGTTCGTATCAGATTTTGAACTATATATAGGGCTGCTCCCAGGTTCACATAATTCCCGTATTAACTTACTTACTACAACCAAACGTCGAAGGAAGAACTTCTACAACGTCACGTAACGAAGAAAACGATGACCATGGAGTATTGGCCGTCAGATCCATCGCCAGCCTATCCAGGACGTCTTACTACAAGTACTTGAGTGACCTGAAAAACGTGGTTAAGTCCTTATGACTTAGAGTCTAGTTTATCCAAAACACTAGACAATGTAGATCTATACATTTTTATATTTTCTGTTGAAGCATATTTTTGTTAATTTAATATCATGTCGAATGAACAGTTAGTTCATTTTAAGTTTTGTTGACTTCAAGATGGAAGAGTTTCAGTTAATTGTTTAAATATCGTGTCCTGCAGTCTGAAGGACAAGTCCCATTTTATTGACTTAGTAAATCAGTCTTACCTACAATTTTCCCTGTGTCCCTATGATGCAGTCTTTACATTATGAGCCTTTGGCTCAGAGAGTAGTAATGTCTTAGTCATAGACTTGCTAACTTCCACAAGTTCCATTAATTTATTTTGAGCCAATGTTTCTCATGACGCCGTGTGCGTCGTGTGCATCTGTTTGATATTTGTATTCCATATCACAGTTGTGTTGATGGAAATCTTTATTTTGGGTTGGTCAAGTAGTCACGCTTCTTGTGCGGTATTAGCTTCGGTGAGCAAACCAGGGAACTGCACTAGAATCATAGTGGGGTTCCCGCAAATAATACCCCATTTTATTTGCCAGTTGTTTGGATTTTGTTGTTTTTGTGTTGCTCATAGTGTAATTGCTATTATAATTTTATGTACTATTGAATGCTCTGGCAGTACCTAAAGGGAAAGAGACCAGCCATAGTATTAGTTTGTTGACACCTGT
This sequence comes from Timema shepardi, assembly GCA_902151425.1. Lineage (NCBI taxonomy): Eukaryota > Metazoa > Arthropoda > Insecta > Phasmatodea > Timematidae > Timema > Timema shepardi. The sequence continues at coordinate 270,391 of CABFVX010000123.1, forward strand.
TTATTAGCCATCGACCGCTGTTATTAACAGGTCTTTCTGATGTTTAATATTATCAGAAATGTTTAAAGGATATTATCTTAAAGCCCAATCAAGCAAAACTGATCAAAATTTATATGTATATCTTGTTAAATACCTTTAGTTAATAACTGTTTAATTGTTCTCTCCTTTAGAAACTTCTACCTGTAGCCTGGCACCTGCACAGCCCTTGTAGCTACAGTCAAAACCATCACAATTCACAAAGTCTTATTGTCTGCATCAAGCTTCTAACGTATAACCTTTAATGTTATTGTAACCTTTACTTTGTTATTTCTGTTTTTAATAAATCTATTTATTGTTCATCTTGTGAATGTGAGGAATGCCAGACCTCCACCGTGGTTCGGATTCCACGTTAAACTGTAGGTCCTCCATTTCATCTCACAATCACCCTACCATTTCGCATTAGCGTAAGTGCGTATAACCCGAACGGGTAGTAAGACGCGGTGCTAATAATAATAATAATAATAATAATAATAATAATAATAATAATAATATTTATTGTTTAACTCAATTCTTTTTCAATATAATTCTGTAACCTGTTGTAGGAACCAAAATGCCTCACCATTACACATTAGCGTAAGAGCGTATAACCCGAACGGGTAGTAGACCGTGGTGCAAATAATAGACGATTACAAATTTGTTTGTGACTAGAATGTTTTGGAAGTCATTCGGCTATATTTTAGCTCAAACTAAGGCTTTTTGTAATTAATGAGTACCTTATGAATTAATTTTTAACTGTACAATAAATCACTAAACGTTTAAACGGTTCGTATATTTAATTTTCCCCGGGAAAAATGGTGGATTAGAGATGTTAGCGTCAATTACAGATATTACTTATGGCTACCAGCTACTTTAAGCGAAAAATTCTCAATCTGAACTAGTTCTGATGGAAATGGTTGTTCTGAAAATTTCAAACCATTAATACAATTCTCAACTATTTTAGAATATTCTGTTGTGACCCTATTAAAAACAACTTTTTTGTTTAAGAAGGCTAGATATACTTTTCTAACCATTACTTTGATCTAAGAACTGCGATATTTTTCACGAAATCTTTAGAAACTAAGCTAATATAGGTGTTTAGTGTTTTTTTAAATTATAAAACTGATAAGATTGTTTTAATCCGGTCAAGAAATATATATTACTCTAACCACACTAACGCATAATATCCTATGTATTCCTGTTTATTATATTACGTTGAATAATATTAATATAATCTCACTCTTAAAAGTAAGGATTTTTAAAGATACATAATATTTTATTTTAAAACTCAATTCTTCGTAATTTATTTGAATTAAAATATTTTGGTTGCTTTTCCTAGTATTTTAAATAGAGGTTACATTATTCCAAACCCTTCTTCGTAGTCAATTTTATTTTAAGTAGGTAACACATTGTTTCAAGAACGATTGAAAAACGTAGTCCACACCAGTGATCTCTACTATTTAACTGGATAAACATCTGTGGCTGAAATTTTAAAACTGTCGTGTGCTCACCGGGTGAATTAATGGGAAATAAATAAACTTTGGGTTGTTTATTTATCTGTTTTATACATACAAGCTGATGATACATTTGGACACACTTATCTATTTTATGCAAATTAATAATATTAAACAAGGTATATTGTATTTAATGTCGTAATTGGTTATTAAAATGTTTAAGTACACCATAAATAGATTAATATTTACCAAAATAATAGATTCATAGTAATTTACAAACAATAATCATTTCAGTAACACGCTGGTACCATAATAACTGCGAGATCTGACTTCAGCAAACGACAAGATTGAACGTAAAGTTTTGGTCGATTGCAGATGGTGTGTGAATGTCCCTCCAGTGATATATAGCTGATTGGCCCACACTACTATCAGTCCCACCAACCCCTAAAGCCGTTATTTCTCTTTCTAATATCTGGATCGTGTTTTTCAGGTCCATGAAGTCGGTAAACAGAGGTACGAGGAAACAGAGAGAGAAACGTAGGTTCCTGTTTTACTTGCTTTACGCCTGGGGTCTGCCCCTAGTCGTCACCGGGTTCACAGCTCTCATGGACATGGTGGACGGACTCGTTTCACCAAAATTCAAACCCAACATGGGGAAATTCGGGTGCTGGTTTTCAGGTGCGTGGCCCAAGAACGTCTCTATGAAGAAACCCGAACAAACAGGAGGAAGGGTTTAGTTATAAGAAAACAATCCAGCTCTCGTAGACATTCCGTTTGACTATCTATATTAGTACTCATCAGTACTCTTCCATCTCCTATAACCACCATAAATTTGTGTATTTTATTATTTAATTTGTAAGTTAAACATCAGGGTTAGTAAGAGCTTAAAATCTTTGTGTATGAAATAAAGAGGGTAGCCAAGAGCAAATTATGCCACAGTTTCATGCTGGCAGAGTGGGAAATTATTAGGAAAACCACCTCCATACGCCAGGTTGGGACTCAGTCCCTGACCTAACAATCATTAGTAAGACAGACTAGAACAGTTATTGCCAAACATTTTAGAGCCACGACTCAATTTTTAGAACAACCAACTTTCGTGGCCCCCTAGCTTTATAAACATGAGAAGGGATGGTTAAAAAATATATATATATAATATTTAATAATATGATTTAACAAAAATCTGATATATTTCTTATAAATGTGTGAAGGGTGCGCTTGTTTTCGGTTCATTTTGGGAAGCCATTGACGTCCACGTCGATGCGAGTCATTTTCTGACTCAAGGAGTTTGCGAACCACAGTTTGTTTCTAATTTACGTTTTGATCCCTACCATCATCGATAGCACAGCTTCAATACTATGTACAAAGAAGTGAAAAGGAGAAGTACCTTCACATTTTCAATGTAAAGTGTTGAGTACGTTTGTTGAAAGAAACTATATTTTTGAGGCTGAGATTTATTTTTAACGAGCTCTTTTCGTACAAATTGATAAGTTATTCGTCAGACTTTGTAGATATTCCAGTCGACATGTTGCCCTGAAACGAATTCACAGCTCAAATTATTTTTCTGACAGTTTTTCATCTCTTCAAAGAAGTAACAATCAACATTTTCTTTCAATACGTCCAAATGTATGGAGGTAATTCCTATTTTTGCGACCCACCAAAAATCTACTCTCGGCCCTCAGTTTCATAAATATACCATACAAATTTCATACCTAAACAGACATAATTAAAAAAAAAGTCATTACAGAAACTGGGTTACTTTAGGGATGGTTTATTTTGGTAATTAAAAAAATTAACGAATGCAAATCGACATTTATAACGTAAAATATTAGTAACGTGTGAGCGAATATTGAGCTGGTCTACTTATTACGGTATCTTGGTGGCTGTATTGGCCACTTGTAACATTGTCATGTTTTTTTTAAAGTTATTGGTGGTCGACTATACTTCTATATCCCAGTGGCTATATTGACCACTTGTAACGTCGCCATGTTTGTTTTGACGGCGTGGAACTGCTCCAAGGTGAAGGCTGACCTAGCTCGGATGCAGAATTCCTCTGGAGATCGTGCGAAGAGGAGATACTTGGCGGATAAAAATAAGTAAGTGGGGGGGGGGGACTCCTGATTTTTATAGCAAGCCCACTTTCATCCACCAACATTGGATGAAAGTTACTAAAATTTTACATCCTAGAAATAAGTCTTATTTGTTTTATTAATCCTTATAAAGTGGATCTAAAATGTTATCAAAGTCTTCCAATAATACTTCTATAATTTCTCTTTACATTAATAACCAAACGGACTAAAGATGTTAATACAACAATGTAATACTTTTATCCGCCAGGTTTAAAATAACGAGCCTCCAATGGAAATGAAATTGTACCTAATCAAGGATATGTTCCATATGATGATGTGTGAACATCTGCACAAAATGATAAACAGTGTCTTATAATACAGACTTAATATTATTATTATTTTTTACTCACCCCGTCCCACTACCCATCTTAACCCACTTGTCCACTAATGCAGGTTGAAGTTTAGTAAATTACTTTTTATTTAAGATAATTCAAAACCAATTTTGGGTATTTCAGGCTAACAACAAAGTTATATGGAGAACTCATACAATCAATTGTACATTAATAGCGAAGCCTGGAAGATCAAATTGAGCTAGAGTCACCGTTGGCTGAAGTATCAACGATAGGTCATAGTTGTAGATGATTTACACACGTCTATCACAGACTCTGCCATAAACTATGAATGAAGAATGACCCTGAGCACGGAACGGATCCTGGATAGCTCAGCTGCAGAGAATTGTTGCGCTGAGCCAATGGTCCCAGGTTTTATTCCCGGTGTCTCTTTTTCTAATTTATGAAAACAAGGTTCAGTTAGGAGTTAAGCTTGTTCAAATGTGTACGAAGGAGACTCGGGTTAATGTATTGGAAATAAAGTATCTGATACATTTGAAAGTCACGTTGTTAAAGAAAAAAAAGGAGATTCCTTTTCCTCTCTTCTATTTACGTTTAGATTTTAATATTCAGTTTGTCCGACATCTTAGCTCAGTCGGTAGCGTGTCTGCCTACTGAGAAAATGATCCTGGGTTCGATTCCCAGTATGGCTGAAAGCATATCAACGATTAAAATATTGGTTTACCCTTTCACATTGATAAATTAACGGCCAGTGACTGTATGTTGTGTTTCTCCTCGTCTTAAGGTAGATTATAAAGCACATGAAGCTACGACAGGCCTAGCAAGCCTGTAGTGGAAAATGTATGGCTTGAATAAAAAACCAACCCGGACCACAGGCTGGAAAGGGTAATATGTATGTAAAATTTGAATATTCAGTTAGATCCTTCAAAGACAACACCAGAGGTCAGGTGTTAAATAGCGTGACTTAATTGTTGACTTAGGCAGGTGATGTATATTTGCCGAGTGACAATGATGCGATAATTAAAATGAACGCAGAACCGTTGTTTGAACACAGAAAACAAATATTTTTAGGAGAAAATATGGATAAAAACCAAGTACATGACTGTATGTCGAAACTCTGTATTCTAAAGAAGTGGATTCATAGATATCGGTGACATGCGTTTTGAATGAATTGAGAAATTTGACAAATACTTGGGAACTAATATAGTAGGTCAAAACAGAATTCATACAGGCCATTCTTGCTACTGTTTAGTTTATAAGCTCCTGTCATCTTGTCTTCTGTCTCAAAATATTAAAGTGAGAATATGCAAAGCTATAATCCTGCTAGTTTTTTCCCTCAGTTCCAAGATATATTAGAGTTTTTGAAAACGAAGTGCCGAAAGAGATACCTGGACGTAATCATAATTTCCTAAAGGTCGGGATTTGTCTCTGCAACCATCTCTCTTGGTCCTCCACGATCCTCTTCATATCAGTATAGTGAAATGCATCCCATCTAACTGATCGTATTATTGAAGTAGAACATACTTGTTCTTCTCTTACCCCCCTACATCTAGCGTTAAAAAATGTTTTGGATTGTAGTGTCATGACTAAATATGTGTCCAAGGAGCTTCGTTTTCCCCTTTCCTATTGTCTTCAGTAATTTGCTTCTCTCGGTTTTTTTTTACAATGTGTTCATTACTCTTCCGGTGCGCCCAGATTATTTTTGTGAGCATTATCCAAAACCACATTTCTGCAGCCTCAAATCTTGTTTTTTCCTGTTTCTCCAAGGTACAGGTTTCGCATCATCTTACTCCAAACAAAGATTTTAACAAGTATTCTCCTGTTATCTATACTGATGTGTATTTTTAATAATAGGTTCCATTCATTTTGAAAGCTTGCTTTTCCATCGATATCTACTTTTTGACCTCGGTATGGCAACTATTTTGCACGTCAATCATACTACCCGGATAGCAAAATTCCCTGACTTGTCCTAATCCTGTTTCATCTATTCTTATATTATCCTTCTTTCTTTTTATATTCTATCACAAGTTTTGTAAATTTTGTACTTGTATTTAGCTTACAACTTTTAAAGGTTTTGTTTAATATTCCAAGCATTCTGTTAATCTCACCTTCTAAATATGTTAGTATTGCAATGTCGCTGTCGTATGCAAAGCCAATACTGTGCACCAGTTTTCCATTATTTCTGATTCTTTTTGTTTTCTCTTTCGTAGTTTTTATTGTACTCTACCTTCTATGAACAAGTAAGGGGACAGAAAACATCCCTGTCTATCCCTCCTATTCTTATTCTTGCTTTTATTCTGGTCGTAAGAGGGATGGAGACACAGGAGAATGGAAAAAGTTACATAATAAATAACTTCATGGCTTGCGTGCATTGAATCGATCGTTAAGATGCGAATAATTACCATCCGAACCTCCAACAGCAAGATTTATTTCAGAATTGACTACATAACCATCTTCCCCCTAAAGTAGGCTTAGGTGTGGACCATGTTGTGCTTATGAGGGATGACAGGCGTGTGCACTTCATTTGCCGTGAATGATATCAGTCTACCCTTGACTATGACCCTATCTTATAGTCCTTACCATAGTGGAATAATGCAAGCTAAGCTTGCTACCTTACAGGATAGACAAAGGGTACACAGAATTTAGTTGAGAGCTCTGAAGACACAAGACCCCTTGGTAAACCAAAATGCCAATGGGAGGGCAATATGAAGATTCATTTGAAGGAGTTTGGGTGACAGATTAGGGATCGGATGGGAATGTTTCAGGATAGATTTGAGTGGCGAGATTACGTTCTGGTGGCTATTAACATTCGAGTTCTTCAAGCCCAAAGAGCTGTTAGCTATTTTTACACGAGCTAAAATAATCTTGATGAAGTGTTTAGGTTCTGATTCAACCAGAGCAACGTGGCTCTAATAGTTCCAAAACTAAACAAATTTTACAATATAAATACTCTTTTAGCCTGGATCTAACTAGATGAGGGAAAATCATTCACTTTATATATATATATACATACATACGTACTTCATAAATACAGCATCGGGTCTGCTGTAGACCACATATGTTAATACTTCAATATTATAACCAAAGCTCTTATCATCACGCCCCCTCACCCTGGGATTTTACGATTTTTAAAAAATAATTATTATCTCTATTTATGAAGAACGTATATTAGCGATGTAAGTGGTAAAAATGTGAACTACAATGATGCCCACCTGAACATATAATTTGGAAGAGTTCTAGAATCAAGGTTCATTACGTATCTGATATCCACTGACGCCTACAGATTTCTAAATGTCACGCCATGTCATCATCATGTTTTATGAGATAATATAAATCAGCCCGAGACGTGTTTAACGTCAAACGTATGACAGTTTTGGGAATATGTCGCAACGGGATTCACCGGCACTGCCAACTCAGCGAGACGGTTTAAACATAAACATCATTGATTGAAAGTGGAAAGTGCCGATGTTTGTGGGGTTAATTTTACTATATCATATAGATAAGTTATTGTAATCTTGAACATGTTTATTCTCTATATTATTATATACCTTGATGTTTCATATGATTAAAAAAAAGGTGGGTTTTACAATTGAGGTGTCGGGGTAGAAATATAGGTTTGGATGATATATTTTCACTATTTAAACTTCTATAAAGTCCACAAATCTAGTCATAATAAATAAATAAAAATAACAGTTGAGATTGGCTATCCTCAAAATATCAAATGACTACAAACACGACCTTTAGCTCAAGCGATAATGTACCAGAAATCCACGCTAAGAATTAAAAAAAAAGTGATGGTCATTATGTTTTACCCCATTTTTTTCAATTCTGGCTGCACCCCAAAATGAGAAAGAGTTCAATGATGACTAGTTTTAAAAAATTACTATTTTTAAATGGCGTTAACTATTTTGTTCATAAGATATATCTAGTTTATTATTGTTTTTTCAGAGAACCATTCATTTGAGGATAGTTTACTGAAGACTGAGTTAAAAAACATTTGAAATTATTATAAAATGGCTACTGGGAAGATACAAGTAAAAATACTTGAACGTAGATGGAGAGATTGGTTTAAAGTAGACCTGTAAGAGTTAAGGTGGGGTGACCAAAGAGGTGGAAAAATATAACTAGTTCAAAATAGGGATAGGTGGTGTAATTTTTTAACTGTTGCAATGAACTTTTGAGTTTTTTGAGTTCCTAGTGACATAGAGTAAGTTAGTAGACATGACTAACTATAACAATATTTGTTAAAAATTGATGACTATATGGGGGTATTTTACATGAAAAATAACTAAAATCTGTTCTTAGGTCTGTTTACTATTTTCTGTTACTGCAAAAAAAATAAATTTACGTTAAACCAATTTTCAGGTTAGGTCATGTGAGTTCTACTCACTAGGATATGCTTATGAAAGCAAAATATGCTAAAACGACATTAATTTGTTTATCAATTTTAAATAAATGGTACGATACAATAGCACTAACTTTCTCATATTGTATATTATAGCTTGACGAGAATGTATAAAGGACATAACCCAAATGGGTAGTAAAAATTAGTGCTAAAATAATGTTAAAAAAACAGGTTTTCAGTAAATTACCGTTAAGTAAGTTTTACTCATAAAACAAACACATCACAATAAACAACAGAGTGAAAACTCTTGATTTATAAACTTTTAGCCAAATTTCTCAAATATTTTTTAAAATAAATTTCAATATTTAATTATTTGTAAATTACCATAAAATTATTTTCAAATTGTAAAAATAAAAACGTATTCCTATTTACCATGAAAAACTATTCCCAGATAATCATTTTCCACTAAACCTTTAATTTCAATTTTGAGATAATGTTTAATTTTCTAAAATTTGTCTTAAGTAAACTACCAGTGAAATAATTTATTTTAGAAAAATAAAGATAAGTTAAAAATTATCATGTAAAATATTCCCCGATACCAATTTTGAACAAAATTAGTATGGATATTTTCATAAGTATCAAAAATTTACAAAAATCAATCTTAAGTTATCTACTATAGATTAAAAAACACATATTATTTATTATTTAAAATACTTAACAGGCACACATTTTGAACCAAACCACTAAACTTTTTTTAATATTCAAATTTAAAAATAAAACGTTATAAATAAGCTTCTCCTGAAGGAATTTATTTTAAACAAAATTGTTTAAACCATTTTATAAAAAAAAAACAATTAAAAATTCATCACTATGCCACCCTTAAACAAATATCTACCCCATAAACAAGTATAAAGTGCTCTTTGTCAGACCAAACACGACCAATATACCCATTTGTAAAAAAAATTAATTCGTCTTTTGTAAGAACTCTTATTCAAATTCTTACTCAAAAACAACATAGCAATTTGCCATGACAAATACTTTTAAGATTCCCATTTGGAACCAAATCGTTAGAGCCATTTATAAAATATTTCAACATTTTGAAAAATTGGTCATCAGTTAACTACCCATAAATAAGTTTTTACCCCAAAATAAAGTATACGGTTTATATTTGTCGTAACACAAAATTCCCAGATATAAATTTTAAGCAAAATCGTTAGAGAAATATCTTAAATATTTTGAATTTTCAAAAATTTACCATCAGTAAACTACCCTTCAACGAATTTTTGCCCAAAAACTAATGATTCAATGCTGTTGGTATGTAAAACAAATCTTTTATATGCATTTTAACTAAAATCGCTAGAGCCGTTTTCCGAAAAGGTTTGAATTAAATAAACCACTCGTTAGTAGACTACCCTTAATTTAAGAACTTTGGTCAAATAAAAAAAGTCCTAAGTATATCCCTATACAACCTAAATATCAAGCTTAAAAAAATCCATGAAACCGTTTTGGATCCGTGGCCAGGGAGTGACAGACATGGGGACAAAGAGAATGGTAAAATCCACTTTTTTGGGTGCGAGGTCACATAAAACGTTTAAGACTCATCCTAAAATGGAGAGTGATTTTTTTTCGCTATTACATTACATACTATTGATATGAGAAAGTATAAATAGTATAAATTCAAGAAAATTAATGATATATTTATATGTTATCACTGTTGACAGCAAATTATTATAATTGTAAATTTGAAAAATGAAACTTAGATAGAGAATAAAATTTAATACTTGATACGGCTTCATCCGTAGCTAAAATGCCGTCTGCATTTTTAAGCATCGCTAGTCATGCACAGTTAAATGTACGAGTGTTTGCTTGCATACAATAAAATTATTTGTAAATGTTCTAAACCTATCAATTAAATTATAACTTAAATTTATAGATAGGTGAAAAATCCTCTCAGTGGCCATTTTAAGGGAAAAGTTTGTGGTGGGGGGTGTGGGCTAAGCCCTCTCCAATACAAATTTGAGTTCCTTCACCCCCCAGAAAGGATTAGTCTTGGCTAATACGACCACGTTTATGATTTTTAAAACTTGTAGTTTAAAAAATAATAATAGACAAGCCATCATTTTGGTTTTGTAGAAGCGCAGAGGCCTCAATAAACACCAAAGTTGTTTTATATTTCGAACTTTCTCTCCTTAATCAAGCCTTGAAAGAATAAGGCTATCACTACTTCTTGGTGACTACAGTAGCCCCATGGCTTCTTTGGTGCTGACAGACAGCTCACAGATGACAGTTGACAGCTTTAAAAGGTTACCAGACCAAATTACGTATCCCTACGCCGAACCATATCATCTGCAAAAACATGTGTTTAGCAGCTGTCACTTTTGAAAGTCAAAAATTCGGTATATACCTGACTGTTGACTGTCAGAATTCAGTTGTGAGATGTCAGTCAGCACCAAAGAAGCCATGAGGCAATGCAGCAAAGAGAGAACAGAAACAGAAAAGAGGGTAATATTTCAGACAAGCGTTTAAAGATTGTCAAGCTACTACATTATGTGTGTTATTTAAAAGAATAATATATTTGTGATAAAAAGAATAACAAAATTTTAAAATTATATTTATTGACACCTCAACAGCGATACTCACAAGCATCGGTGGCACTACTCAATTTTTGAAGTGCGTAGGTAAGCCCTTCATAACTATGCACGTTTAAAATCCTATTTAGAGTAGATATTTCTACGAGTATAATTCAATATTAAAGTGAACATGGACGTGGGGAAAAGAACGATATAGAAAACGATTAATAATATGTTTTTCTTCATATTTTCGCATGTCTGAGGAATCATTTCAAGAGCTTATAGCTGAAATAAGCAATGGAATTCGAAAAAAAGACTGACTCTGATACTGAGGTGTACTAAAAGTTGAACATTTTTTAAACTTCATGTTATTCGTTGTCTGCATATTATATTATATTATATTATAATATAAATTAAGGGCCTAACATACATTCGAATTAGTTTATTACTTAGTATAAATTCAAAATGCTCTTTAAGTTTCCCCCCGGCAATTCCTTATCCAAAGTTATTCTCAAAATGTTCAAAAATAAAAATGGTGATAACACAAACAACCTTGTTCACTTTCAAGTTGAGACTGGTGGTTATTGGATAGGGATTTGCGCGTTAGCAGAGCTTCCGTCGCACCACGCACGCGCCCCTTAATTAGCGGCATAGCTGCAGCCCCGTGTGGAACATATTATTTAATCTCTGGTATCTTTACGAGTAGCACCACTTTTGAGCCGTCACCAACAACGAAGCCAACTACTCAGACCGGAAAAAGCGCTACTGTTTTGTGGCTGTGTCTGAAACCACCCAATTATCTCCAGCATTTGCAAGCGGAAGCACTTCAAAGCGTCTGAAGGGGCTCTAAACAAACAAGATGGAGATTTTTTTTTATCCCCACGTTTTATTACCCATTCGGGTTGTACGCCTATGTACTAATTAAACTAATGGGCTAGGGATTAGGAGGACTTTATTTAGAGGAAATGCGTCTACCTTTACGTGGAGGGATAGTGGTAAACCATTCAGGAAAACCACCCTCAGTGCACCCTACTTGGATCGAACCCCGATCTCCCCGTCTTCAGCAGTCTAGTCAAACATGAGAGTAGCGTTTGACCCCGTGGCCACCGGAGAGGTTGAATGGCGATATTTATTCTTCTTCTTATTATTATTATTTAGCACCTCGTCTTACTACCCGTTCGGGTTACACGCTTTAAGTACTAATTACGCTAATGGATTAGGAATTGGGAAGGTTTAATTATAGGAGGTGAACCCGCATTTGCTTGGAAGGAGAGTGGAAAACCATTTAGGGAAAACCACCCCCAGTTCACCCGACCGAGATTCGCACCTCGATCTCCCCGTCCTCAGCAGTCGAGCTCAACACGACTAGCGCGTTAGCCAACTACGCCACCGAGGCGGGTGAATGAATGGCGATATTCCCGTCACGACAATTGGAGGGAAAGATGACCGCCAAGCACGTACACCCACGAAGGCAGATCGAGCACAAAAATACTAAATAAAGACGGGCACACGTGTGACGACGGAAACAACGCAGTGGTTGTCATTGGGCCCTTTCTATTTTTAGATCGAGAGAGAGGTTCGCTTACTTGGAACATGTAATATCTTGCTTGAACTTCCTTAGTTCTAAACCGGTGTCTCGCGTTCCGAGAGGAATTGGGTCTATGTGATATTGTCTTAGTATAGGTTCTGGAAAATAACTTTTAGCTTACTTTAAATATGACGGGAATGTTAATAGATGGCGTGATATACTTTGATATATTCATACGTTAAATCAAACAATATACAGCTGTCACCTTTGACAGAAAAATCACTATGCCGGTAAAATAATAACAAAAAGTAGTCATTGTTAGATTTTGTCAATGTCGAGAGCAAATATTTATTTTTAATTTCTAAAATAGCTAAATTATTTTAATCGTAATAATATTAGACCTTGATGTTATAATCATATATATAAAGGGGTTTACAATTCTGTTGGTTTGTCTGTATATTTGTACCTCGGGCTAGAGTCGAAATGATTTGACGAATTTCCATCAAACTTGTCTATTATTAAAATGTGATATACTCTATGGCCATCTTAACCACATTATAAGCCCCTTGGAAAAGCAATGCACCGGGTCCCTACCCATCCACATGAATAAAAAATGTGAACGGTGGAAAAATTTAACATATAGATTTATAATGTATTGATAGACCTACTTTTAACACAAGTTTTGTTTCAAAATCAATATTTAAACAAACAAACATGCTGAATGTAAATCAAGGATTACTCAACACAGCCTTTAACACTAAGCCTTGAAAAAACACAATCGTGGGGCCCTTGGGTCGTCCCCAGTGTGTCCATGCCTAAAGATGGTACTGACATACCTAAAGGCGAATTTGTGATTTGAAATTTAGCTATAAAATTAAGGTCGGCTTACGGAGGTTTTTCAAAACCTAACATACCACACGAGCAAGTATGACTGATTGTGTCGTCGTAGCAATTATTTATATTTTCTTAATCTACCCTTGAACTACGATTACACCATGCACCCACAGCCATTATCAAACAATCAGAAACGAGAAGGGTTGGCCACATGGTTAAGTGTATGTGATCCTGTCCCTCAACCTGGAGCAGATTGGGGTTCAAATAGATTTAGAGTGGTTTTGGATGGTAGCAGTTATCTCATTCTTTCTCCGAATAAATAATTTAACCGGTGCAATTCGTTTAATAATTACAGGCTTAGAAGAAGTATTTAGAGTAAGACCTGATTGACCTATATTCTCAAGTTGAACTTATTTAAAAAAATAAAATGATACTATGATAACTTCACCGCCTTTTAAATTTACGGGCCCGGGATTGATCACCAGCATGTCATAAAAAATCTATCATTGGTGAAATGGGATTTTAGTTTCACAGTGGTGAATTAACGGCTGGGGAACTGGTTGTTTTAGTTATAGAATTAAGTTAGTTTGTAGGTCATGTATTAAATCTGTTCGTATAGGTCATATTAAATTACCTTCTTTTATCTAGCACCACGTTCTATTACCCATTCGGTTTATAAGACTATATACTAATTACTCTAATGTATTAGGGATAAGGAACGTTACATTTTAGAGGAAGTCTACTCACATTTTCTTGGAGGGAAAACCTTCAGAGCCCAATCTCTCTATAATCGGCAGTATAGCCTATTGCGAGAGATATGCCTTAGACTATGCGGCCACCGGAGCAGGTCCTATAAGATAGGGCCATACTGTGATCTATTAAGCTAAGACTAGCATATTCCAGGGTAAACTGTGTGTAGTCCTACTTTTTACTTTGGAATAATGAGGAAAGTTTATTTGAAAAAACTACTCCTTACACGAGAATCAATTCAGTGATCTACTACTAAGATAACCAGGATTTGTCCCGTGTTCGGGGTCACTCATAATAAGCAACAATTATTTCATCAAATTGAATTTTAATTTAGTGAAGTAAATTGATGTTTTTTTAGCACAGTGTCTTGGTTATCTGTTCAGGTCATACGATTATGTACTAACTACGTTAATGTGTCAGATTCTGGAATTTATAGGAAATATACCTGCATTTTCATGGAGAGAGTGAAACACCATTTAAGGAAAAACCACCTTCAGTACACCCTGGGAACCCCGATTTCCCCGTCACCGGAAGATCAGTCTATTTCCTAAATGCCACCTTAGGTTATTCTACCACCGAAGTAGAGGAAGCTTTGTTCTGTCAATTATATTTCCCCCTCTCTCCTCTCAGGATGATGATGAACGTGAAGCTGTTCGTGGTGATGGGGGTGACGTGGGCCATCGAGGTGATATCCTCCGTAGTGGAGCTGCCTCAGGAGATCTGGTACCTGGCGGATGCAGCCAACGCATTGCAAGGTGTCCTCATCTTCTGCATATTCGTGTTGAAGAGGAAGGTGTTGCACAAGCTGGGTCGCCAGCTCGGCGTTAAGCTCTGTCTGAAGACGACGGCGACCCCTGGAGGGAGCACCACCACCAACGACAGACTCAACACCGTGTGCTACGACCCTTACAGGATCAGGAAGAGTTCCAGCAACTCGACGCTATATACAGCGTCGACGACATTCACCGGCACGTCCACAAGATCGACGCCTGGGTGAACAGGACCAGTTTTCAGGAAAATAAGTCCCCGGTTGGTAGTGAGATGTATCTTGATTTTGTTTACGAATGAATATTTGGAGCACCTTTTAGAAAATACGAACAATTTTTTATTTATTTAACACTCAATTTTATAGCCGCATGGTCTAAAGTGTTATTCTGGCAATATACTACAGACAATTATGAGTATATCGGGGTTCAAATCTCCCTCGGGTGTTGTGAAGGTGGTTTTTACCCCACTCTCCCTAACGCAAATGCAGACACATTTCCTCTAAATTCAATTTTTCCCATCCCTAACACAGTGTAACATACATACCCGTATAGCCTGAACACGGGTCGTAAATCGCGGTGTTAAAAAACGAGTTTTTCGTTGGCATATTCCCATTCGTAAGAAAATTTGAGTGTAGTTGCGTTCCGGAAACTTCCTCGAAAGGCGGTAATATTTAATTGGGGGAAGTTACTGGGGCTTTGACGTGGGTGAGTGTGTTCATACTTTGGCCAACCACCCTTTGTTGAAAATCGGTGGGGTTGAAAGATATTTTGTCGCGTGGCTCTAATAGTTCGCTGTGAGATCCTGGGTGCTGATGACCCCTACGGTGCTTAGAACTTGTAAAATACATGAATTCATTACGAGTACGTAGGCCACTGACGTCCAGTCAATTTTGATGACCGATTACATGAGAGAATTACTTTAATTCGATATACTTTACCAGGCCCCGATTTAAGAGAGGGCTATAGGTGCTAACGCTCTAGGGCCTTCACAATTCTCCTTTGCCTCCATGGACTGTAGCCTTGGTAATACCTTAAAAAAACTATAACTTACTACACGCATTCTTATTTTCAGCAAACATTTTTTAACAACTTTAATTTATTGTGACAAAAGCATTTAATTATTTAAATTATACCCTTAACATTGAGCTTTATTAGTTATGCAAAGAAAAAAACAACACACCTAAACGCTGAAAAGAAACATATTTGTTTAATAGCGGGGGGACTACAGTTATAAGTTCTGCCCTGTACTTTACCTTTACCGTATATTAATATATGTTGTATAGTGGTCAGCACCCTGGCTACTGATCTGGAGGTCCCGGGTTCAATTCACGGAAGCACTATATACATTTCTTCCGAAAGAGGAACTGTTCTTATAGTCACCGTGATCCCGCTATTAGGCTTAAGTTAGGTTTAATATTTCCAATAGTTCCACACCTTCATAATCACCATCATCACTTCATCTCATTACGGGTATGACGTGTAGACAGCCTCCAAGGTATAACCTGGAAAAAGTTGTGTTCCCACAATGCGACACATATAGGGCGACCAAACTAGATACTGCCATCTCAGCTTAAACTTTTCCATACGCTAAAATATTTAAAAAAATACACCCTGTAATTATAACAATATACAGGTACAATTTAAACTAACCCTGCTTACACTGGCGACACTCCATGACACGACACTGCATTAAACATTGCTATTCTATGTACGGACTCATGCATTAAATAACTTACAAATTACACTTTTACATTATTAAAAAAAGTATAGTTACTTCTAAACTTAGCTATAGGTGTTTAAAGGAAGAAAACCAAAGAGTAATTGTTAAAAAAAAACATTTGTAATTATAAAATGTAGTCTACTGTAATGTTTATTAGAACACATTAAATTATTAAATCTATTTACATGAATAAAAAAATTATGCTATTTTTTAAATTTCATGTTAAAATTAGTATAGGCCTAGTGTTTATCTTATATTTTTTATACAAACAAGCATTTTTACAACTAAAATTTCATTTAGTATTTCATTTAAGCTTAACCACTGATTAAATAGGGTACATTCCCTTTATACTTTTATTTATCAAGGAAAGTGAATGAGGGAATAAGATATATTGATTGAAAGAGTAAGAGAAGCAATTACAGGTAGAGGAACAGAATGGCAGACAAAGAAATAGGACAGGTGGAAGGACAGAGGAAATTGGATGTCTTATCAAAACCGAGACCCAATAGAATGCTGGAAGTGGGAAATGATTGTATGATTTAAAGTTTGGTGAAAATATACTTAAAAACAAGCAATATTGTCTAGCTTATACATATATACACTCATACACTAAACATACATCTATATATATTTACAGCTAAAGGAAAACCTCTTTTACAGATTCACAACCCTTTTTATCTCTAACATTAATGAATTTTGGGTAAAGCTAGTTCCATAATTATTATTAAAATAATATAATTACAACTCTTGAAAGGTGAATGTACTATTCATATGAACGTATTATTTAGCAATGGCCCTCATATTATTACTTTTAAGTCTAAAGAAGTTTTAAATTAATATTAATATAACCAATTAAAAAATATACAAGAAGGTTGAATTGTGATAATTTATATTATGCTATAAGCAAAAAGTACCCATTGATTTTCTCACAAATATACATCTTTAGAATCTTTTAGAAAATACATATTTTTGTGGTTGACACTTAAAACATTTTACAGTACCTTTATTTTTAAGTTATTGATAATTTCTTTAAAGTGACAAGAGATGGATCACATAACTTGACGTTAAAGTAGATCTAGTAACTGTTTATATATGTCAAATATGTCCATTTGTAAGAAAGTTAAGGCATAATTTACATATGAAAGTATGATTAATGTTTATAGATGTTTACTTTCTACAGGTTAATTTGTTGTTTTTATTTTAATCGCTAATAATTTAGTTTGTGCAAATAGGTTAAATAACCTAAGTTAATTTACTAGACTCCCATGGCAGCAAATATAATTTTATTGAGTCTATTTTTTGTTCTACATAGGATATTTTAAACCAATAGATTAGTTTCATATTCAATGAGAATATATTGATTTAATAATTTGTTTGTTTGTTCATACAAACAAACAAATCACGTAGAACAGTGTCAAATAGGGCAGTTTCACTCTTAGTTATATCTCACTGCATTCCTTATAACTAGGTTATATTCTATGACTAGTTAATCGAAGAAAAGGTACAAGTTTCTATGGCGGAACACTATTTCACAGCTTCCAAGAAGTGGCACACGCATTTGGTAACTCCTGATTTAAACGGAGTCTCTACCACATACATTTCGATTGTTTATTTGTTTAGTATTTTATTTCACTCTAAATTTGGCAGTTACTAATAAAATATGCAACATTAGTTCTTTAAGGACATTCTATTATATATAAAATAAGACAAATTTGAAACACATAATTTTTAAATATTTTAAATTCTACGACGTTTCACAATAGTAACTTAGGAATCTCAAATACGCTCACAAAATGAAACATGCTTCTCTGGAAAGCATTGACGTTAAGAATAACAGATAACAGAGAATAATAAAAACATAGCTGGAGGTTGGAGTTCAACCACCAACTGGACTCGCTGTACGAATCATCCCCATCACAAATTGGTTTTCCCATTACTTTTCAAGCCAATGAAGATTTAATTCCTGAAAACATATTCTCCTTAACCTGTTTTATTAGATTATCTAGTTTAAGTGGCTATTATATTAGCCATCCCACTGGCCCTACGAATGAAAAAGTGACTCAGGGTCCATCCAGTGGGGTAGTATGGCCAAATGGCGTCAGTCCCACTGGAAGGCACTAAATTCCGGGTGACGCGACGCCTTATCACGTCTGGGGTAGACCTACCATCACCAGGGAGAATTTCCCTTGGTGAGACGTTCTTTATAGAATTCGTCCAAGGTTTGCGATGTGGTCCACCCGGGAGGTTAGGAAGCAACCCCCTCCCCGTCCTCCTCCTCGTCAATGATGGTGATGTCCCTGAGTGAGGGTCGTGCACTGCGGCGCCAACCCTCCACGATGGGCGGTGACAGTGTCTTCTTGAGCAGACGGCTGCCGGACAGGGATATGAGTATGGCTCCAGTGGGGGCAGTCAGGAGGATGGAAAGCACACACATCATCAGCACCATCTCCGCATACCCCTTCTGTTCGTCCGAGCCGCTCCTGACAGAGTTCAGGGCCACGGGACCAAGAGCAGCCTGACAGACATACGTACAGTCAGAGGTATAACATTGTGAGACAAAGAACAGAACAGCCTGACAGAAACACGTACAGTCAGAGGTATAACATTCTGAGACAAAGAGCAGAATTATAGACCCACGTACAGTCAGAGGTATAACATTCTGAGACAAAGAACAGCATTAAAGACCCACACACAGTCAGAGGTATAACATTCTGAGACCAAGAACAGCATTAAAGACACACACAGTCAGAGGTATTACATTCTGAGACCAAGAACAGCCTGACAAACACACGTACAGTCAGGAGTATGAGATTTTTAGACTGGTAGGGATATAATATTTTACTCGGTTTCTGGTTAATCAAGATTACAGACAAATGCTATGCAGCATTTATTTACTAACGAGCTTATTTCAGACTAACACGTAAAGTGTATCACTGACAAATAAGGTTTATTTTAATCTGCTAAGGTAGAATGTTAGGGACTGCGTTTTAAGAGCGGTATTTTAGTAGTTTTTTTATAGCAAACATTTTTTTTGGCAAAATAAATACAAAATAAATAATTAAAAATAGTTTTAAGTAGAGACATAGGAGTAATTTTCTACAAATGAGGATATCAACAGTTCTTGAATATATGGCAAGGGTGTCCTTGAATTTTATGAGACTTAAAAAAAAATTTAAAATGTTTTTCATAAAATGCTAATAAGCTCATGACAAATATTCAAGAACACAATTGTCAATAATACATGCACAAAATTAAACTTTTTTCCTACTAATGGAAAATTTTTGATTTATTTAGGCTAAACCAATTGTTTGTCTATGAAAAATACTTAAAAACTTACTTTTTTCTCGCATTCTCAGCTTAAGTAGTAAACATATGCAAATTTGAGTTTGCTATTTATGTATATTCTACAATTAAGTTAGCATAAGCTAATAATATCATGTGTTGTGTAGTGGACATAATTCCTTGCCACAGATCCAAAAGATCCGAGTTTGATCCCAAACGATTCCAGATTTTTCTGTAAAGCAGTGAGTCTGGAAAGGAGAGTCAGCTTGGGCTTGTGAGGACAAAAGAGGAGCTACTTGAATGAGAAAATAGAAATTCTGGTCTATAAAACCGATAATAATGCTAGGTTACTGGAAGTATTGCCAAGATTCCTCAGTATATAATAATTAACTAATATAATTTATATAAAACTTTGTGGCTTGAGCCAATGTTTAAACTATAATAGTGCTAATATTTTCAGATAAAGGGTGTCATGTGGTCAGCACAACAAACCCTCCGGTCGTTAATCGCAGTTTTCTAGACCGGAGCCGCTACTTATTTATTCACGTAGCTCCTTATCTGCACTCACGAGGTCATGTTTGAATGTTACAGACGTTTAGCTTCACAGATAAATCCTGGAAGCACTGGGGATTAAACCCGGGACCTTTGAATTTGTAGCCAGGTACTCTGAACACAGAGGCAGTCTTAATCTATATAACAAGTTTTAAATATTTATGTAGTTGCAGACCTGAGAATTATAAGTGGGCTACCGACCATTTTGACAAAAATGAGTTTTCCCGCCATGTTATGTACTTTAGTGCGTGGAATTCAAATCTGCCATTGAAATGGCTGTACACACACTTTAAAGAGTGTAAATGTTTGTTTAAAATTTTAGACTCAGCTACTTTGTGAGACTTATAAGTGGGCTTAGAGCAAAGCAGACAATAGGAGCGCTGTTTCCAATCCCATGACATACAAAACCAAACACATAAGCATTTAAAATAATTATAATTACATGCTATTTTTTAAGGGACATTAAGCATATTTTTTGTGTGAATATGACTTGAAAGTAGATTAATATTGCTTTAATATATAATAAAGTGTATTATATAATTACATCAGTCTACAAAGCTCACTTTTAATACTGTGTTTTTTGTTTGTTTACCCACTTATAATCCTGTGTAATCAACTTTTGTCAGGAGCAATTTAATGTTTTTTAGTTATATATTTGTATTCTTAATGTGTATTTGGTTTAATTACTCAATGTATGAAACCTCAAAATAACATAAATTATGTTCTAGAGTAGATAGCTACATTAAATATAAAATATACTGCAAAATTAAACTGTTTTTGCTCTCCTGAAAAACAAGAAAATGGTCGATTGCCCACTTACAATTGTCAGGTCTTCAATTTATGTAATTAGTTTTAAAACTAATTTTCCAGAGATTAAGTATGATGACCACTTACCTGTACGCTAGCTTTGGACATCCATGAAAGAGCCACAAATATTTTCTCTTTCAAGTTTAATTGACTTCCTATGGCAACGAATACGGTTGCTATGACTCTTATCTGCAAACAAGGAAATTAACTTCTTAGTAAAGCTATTTTATTGACTTGCCATTTCTTGTGGTAGCGTGATCTATTTCCACGTGGATGGACTTTATTGTATCAGCTGAACAAGTGAAGCAATACACAAGACCTTTAGTTTTTATGTACGGTGAATTTATTAGCACTTATTTTTGTATTAAGATGACAACACCGTGATACATCAGGGTTAATCGCGATTCCAGAACGTAAACTTTTCTCTAAGAAAAATTGCTGCGAAACATATATGAATGAGTTAAATATTATAACTGGATTAATAAAACTGAAAACCTAGTATATATATTTGGGTGAAATAACAGTACTTGACAATTAGAAAGTAAACAACTCAAATGTAGATTTGATAAATATACCATAAAAATTTACATCCACTCGTTGAAAGACATTAATATATTTTCTCTGTTTAAGTGATAACATATCAATACATATGACTAGAAAAAATGTTAGTACAAATAATCTTAAGGGAAAGATTAGGATACTCTCTTAAGACGGCTTTTCAGGAGAAGAGCATTATTTTCATGTCTTATTCATTTATAAATAAATTTGCAATGGACCTTTATAAAGATAAAACATATAATACACAAATGTAACCATTTATTACGATTAAAATCTTTAATATCAGTGCATTGTTTCACTGACATGTATGAACATGCTTTTTAAATATTATACATATCTTATGATTTTTAGCACCATATTTTACTACCCGTTAGGGATATACACCTATGTACTAATTACTCTTGTGTGTTAGGAATGAGAAAGATTGAATTTAGAGAAATTGTAACCACAATTGCGTGGTAGGAGTATGGAAAACCATACGCCCAACCAGGATCGGCAATCTAAACTATCGAGAGAGTGACGCCTCAGACTATGTGGCCACCGAACCGGGTTTTGACAATATTACATTCTTCAGTATAAAATTTATGATAAATGGTTTCCTCCCCTAATCCTGGTACACCATACTGACCACTATTCCGCTGACAAGACAAGCAAAGCACAACATCACGATGTGAGGCTCCAGTTCGTTAATCTTGATCTGAGTTCCTGTTAGTCCAAAAAGGACCGGCTCAAATAGCATCCAAAAGATCTCGAAAGCGGTTGCCACTGGATTCTGAAAACAAAGTCACACATTGCCTATATTTTGTCACAGCTCTTCTAAAAAAAGAACGTCACAAGCTGCGCCTAGAGGAATATAGGAGCAGAATAGCGTGAGCTATTTTAACTATCGTAGGAGTATGGCAGAAAATACAAACATATTTATTTTCAGTCAACATTGATAACATTTTAATTTATTATTAGTGTTTTTCGTAGGTAATGGTATTATCTATGAGAAGTGACGGTTGTAGATTATATGAATTTAAGTAAGAAAACTAGTTTTTATAGCCGTTAAAAGTGTCAAAACAATTTCTTCCTATTTAAATCAAACTTTAGTATATAATGTGTGCCTATTTGTTTCTCAGGGCTTATATGTCTTCCAATGGTCAGTGAAGTATCATTAAAATGTTGTATGATAACTGTTACTTGTTAGATATCTACAGAATTTATCTCCAAAATTTATCCCCAGAATTTATCCCAATCACAAATATGAAAGTAGAGAAGATGTGTAAAAGTGTGTTTTTGCAGGTTTTTTGGTCAAAATAAATTAAATATTGTTTTAGTTAACACAAAGTATAATTTTTTTTCACATGGTTATATCAAAAGTTATTGAATATCTATCATGAGAATAGCGGCATTAGAGGAGAACTTTTTAAATGAACATAAAAAATCATTAAATTCCAGGACACCCTTGGTGGATATTCAAGAACTGTTTATATCACCATATGAAAAAAAATTAAACTATGTTTCTACTGGAAAAAGATTTTATTTATTTTGGCAAAAAATAGGTTTTGTTATAAAACCGTCAAAATCGTTGCCCTTTCCTTGCGTCCCCAAGACCCCCGCCTTAAAGCAAGTTTCGAGAAATCTTGCTTGTCTCTAATCAGAGAAATGTTTTATAGAAGTCACAGAGTGGGAATTAGCAACTGTGAGAGATGTTCTCAAGAATTTCTCCTGAAAGAAAATTTGTATTCACAGATGAATTAATTTTATTTGTGAAAATATCTCTTGGTAAGCTTTACGTGTGGCATTCGTATTTAATATAATTTTGAATTATAGTTGTGGAAATATTCTAATAAATTTATTATGACTATATATTTTACTAAGTGTTATTTAATACAAAATATTTAAAAAACTAATACATATTTTCATATTGAATCTTCATCGTATCTGTGAATAATCTGAGACTTCTTAAAGATCTCTGATGGAAAACTGTAATCTATTAATAGTTTTGTGATACTTACGTCCTCTATCTCCCATCCTTGCTGGGACCAACAGAGGAGGGACACGAAGGCCGCCGAGACACAGCCTAAGGGCCCTGCCCCTCCGAACCCCAGACACTCACTCCCTAGTACAGATATGAGGCCACCTCCCAGCAGCATGAGGATCCTTAAAGGCACCACGTATGGCTGAACAACAAAGATACAAATAGTAGCCCCATGACTTCTTTGGTGGTGCTGACTGACAGCTCACAGCTGACTTCTGACAGTCAACATTTATCTATATACCTAAATTTTAACTGACCGAAGTGACAGCTGCTAAACAGATGTTTTTGCAGATCATATGGTTCGGTGTAGGGATACATAATTTGGTCTGGTAACTTTTCAAAGCTGTCAGTCAGCACCAAAGAAGCCATGGGGCTAATGTATAAGAGTTCATCCAGATAGCACAGGCCTTAGCACAGGTGTGTATATGTGTCTGTCAGGGGCAATTTCCATCTCTCGTCTGAAGCCAATGATAACTCCACTCAGCCCCATTAATCTCCCCGCCCCACGAGGTGAAACCATGGAGCTATTATCTACTCAGGTTGCATGGGAGCTAAGCACGCGGCACTGAACACGTAATAATGGCCAGCACTTGCTGTGATGTAGTACGGTTAATGATGACCCTAAGAACGTAGTCTCATTTCTAGATGGACTGGTGTGTTGTTTACTATTGACTGTGGTATGTTCTGCTGTCGTGCTCCAAGAGGTAGAGGTGTGTAGTGCCGCGCGCCTAGCTCCTATGCAACCTGTTGTACACGCATGCCTCACAGCTTTGCTCTCTCGGCGCTGTACACCGAAACTTTGAACACAATTTATGGTATTATCATAGTTTGCCGGATGTAAGTGTTTGGGAATTTTGTATTACTTTTGGTTCAAACAAACCATATGTGCAGTTTGGGCGCTGAGAGTTTCTAAACATCCTGTATATATATACATATAAATATAATACATTGTTTACATATTGAGGTGTTTTATTAGATTTTAATAATACTAGACATGGATGAAAATAGGATATGTGATGTTCGTAGAGGATTGATACTGGCACAAGGAATATCTCTCAATCTATCTATAGAGAGATAGAGAAAAATAGAGAGATTTGTTTTCAGTCAATGCTCTACGACCACACATAATATAATATGTAGAGACTGTCCCATAGATTATAGCACTTTTCTTATATATTCATATTTACTTCTAATTATTCAGTACAAATCAAATAACAGTAATACACTGGGTTTTTATGTCCCACATATCTATTTTACTTAGGATATTTCGATGGTTTGATTGAAAACATTTAAAAGTGAATTTATATTGCAATTACGCCAAAAGAACTTACATCATTCTTCTCCGGAACATATTTGGATAGTACCCCCCAGAATATTCCAAACGCAATCCCTCCAGCTATTGATAATGGACCCTGTAGAATTTCATACGTGAGAGACTCTGTAATACAGAAACATTACATTAAATTGTTTTATGTTAAAATGATTATTAATTTTAATAATGTATTTATATTACACAAAATCAGTAAGTTGTTAACATCTAGACTGCTGTCAAATAATGTGAAATATAGAATATACTCGTACAAAACAAAAGTTTAACCAGTTGTTCTCTATTGGGTGTGAAACGTGGTCTCTTACCTCCCACGATGATAATAAATGTATAATGTTCGAAAACACGGTGCTTAGGAAGATATTTGGCCCAAAAAGGGATGAATATATTGGGCAGTGGAGGAGATTACATAATGATGAGTTAATACCCTGTACCCATCACAATAAATTGTTAGGATAATAAAGTCTCGCAAATTAAGGTGGGCAGGACATGCAGTGCGAATGGAGGAATCTAGAACCTTGCTCAGGGTACTTACTGGCAAATCCAATGCGGAAAGAACATTGGGGAGACATAGACGCAGATAGTAGGACAACATTATAATGGACCTTAAAGAGATAAGATTTAATAAGGTGGACTGGGTAAAACTATCTCAATATAGGGATAGGGTGTAATGAGGTGGACTGGACAGAATTAGCTACAGATAGGGATAGAGTGTAATGAGGTGGACTGAATAGAACTCGCTCCAGAAAGGGATAGGTGGCGTAGTTTTGTAAATGCGGTAATAAACTTTAGAATTCTTAATACCATAGAGTAATTAATAAATAATATGTACACATTCAATTGTCATATTCGAAAAGTTTTCATGTTTGCACTAGTGGAACTATACGAGTATATATCCCCCACATCAGTGCCAGCACGTCTAGCTACTATTTTGTGATATATTCATTTTAATTACTCCAAAGACCCGCATAGATAGTGGAATAGTCTAAACTCTAAAGCGATACTCTCGCAATAGATGATGACAGATTCAAGTTCGATTCCTAGATGGGTGTACTGAAGGTTTTTTTTTAGAAACAGATTAATTAACAAAATAACTTTTATGATTTTAAGACATTCATGGTCGCTCTGTTGAAGAATAGCCTTGATATTTAATTAAATGCTTAAAAAAAATTAAATTAAAAGAGGGTGTTTATCCACTTTTTTATTTATTTATATTTTAATAGTTTTCTTTCTTTGTCCAGTATTTTGACAATCTATTATTATTTTGCGTCATGCAGGGGGGAAGAGATTTTTTTATTTGTATTGTAGAATACAACTGGGTCAAAGTCTCGCCTAGAGCACACTAAACCCTTGCACCAGCCCTGAACCACACTATAGGGTTAGTTTAACGGACTAACCTGGGTTTGGTGAGACCCACCTTCGGTGAACATGAGGCTGTGCACGATGCCAAACACAGCTACAGAGGTCGCGTCATCTATCCCCGACACGGCGATTATCAAGGTCGGGATACCTTTAGACACGCCGTACCCTTTGGTCCTGAGACGAAACAGACAGGGAACCACCACGGCAGGGGACACTGCGGAGATGATGGAGCTAATCAACAACAAACGTCGAACGTTCATTAAGAACACGGAGATAACGTCTGCTAGGGACAATACACTTTCACTAGGAACATGGGGAGGTTGTCTGCTAGGGACAATACACTTTCACTAGGAACATGGGGAGGTCGTCTGCTAGGGACAATACACTTTCACTAGGAACATGGGGAGGTCGCCTGATAGGGACAATATACTTTCACTAGGAACATGGGGAGGTTGTCTGCTAGGAACAATACACTTTCACTAGGAACATGGGGAGGTCGTCTGCTAGGAACAATACACTTTCACTAGGAACATGGGGAGGTTGTCTGCTAGGAACAATAACACTTTCACTAGGAACATGGGGAGGTCGTCTGCTAGGGACAATACACTTTCACTAGGAACTTGGAGAGGTCGTCTGCTAGGAACAATACACTTTCACTAGGAACATGGGGAGGTCGTCTGCTAGGAACAATACACTTTCACTAGGAACATGGGTAGGTCGTCTGCTAGGAACAATATACCTTCACTAGGAACATGGGTAGGTCGTCTGCTAGGAACAATACACTTTCACTAGGAACATGGGGAGGTCGTCTGCTAGGGACAATATACCTTCACTAGGAACATGGGGAGGTCATTTGATAGGGACAATAGACTTTCACTAACATCCCTTTTCTGATAGTAAAACTATGAAGAGTTTTACTAGTTAATCCAGAATGTCAACTCTGGTTTAGTCTGAGTCTAATGTTTCACTGGCAGCCATAACACATCTTGGACACAATTATTGCTGCGTCTCAGAATCAACCATACTGAGTGGACACACTTGTTTCGCCCCTCCCGCACTCCTCTTTCCAGTTGTACTTGCTCTATTTTAAAACTATGTTTTATGAACCCATCCCACGGCCAATTAACCGGTATATCAGGTACACGATTAAGTTTAAACGAGAACGTGTATCAAAGTGCGATTTTATACATTATTCACTTGACGCCAACGAAATTAGAATCAGTTTAAAGGCTTTTTTATTCAGGAATAATTTTTTTCAATCTTATCGTATAATTTAAAATATGGTAAAACTGTTTCACTGGTATCATTTACACAATACAAAGACCCGCACCATGAAATTACACCTGGTTCAAGCTGTGTTACCTTCCTGAGCTAGGGGATATCCGCGGGGTAAGATGGGTCTATAAGTAAGTGACAGGCAGGGTCCACTATATTAGAGGTACAGACACTTAGAACGGTGGCTACCAGAGCCGACGAGTAAGTATTAGCAAGCACGAGTAGAAGTCATAATTGTTTCAAGTGTGCAGGCACACAGAATAAGCTTGTCTGAACTTGTCGGCGCCCACTTTCGGCGCCGAAAAGTAAACAAGAATGTTTAAAACATTTATTCTCGGCGCTCAGTAAGTTTGCAGATGACCTTTAGGTAAATGCCAGCGTGTTACCTTTTCATAATTTAAGATAACATTTTTATAATTAATGTCAATTTGGTTTTTACTTATCATGTTCACATAGCTAAGACATATTTTCTATAGTGAGTGTCAAACGGTTAATATCGTGCACTACTACACTATTTTTATTTCGGTATTTACGACATAATCAGTTTATCATAACTTGAAGACATTTTTATTCAGGGGAAGCTATCTGAAAATTGCACTTGTTTCCAGCTTTCCACGTGACCACCCATAAGTGCTTATAAGCAGTGGAAACTAAAACATTGGCAAGTTAAAGTAACAAGCGTGCTGATTTATAGCTTTTTATTCGTGTCTTAATGCACCAGACGCTAGTAACCTGCCATTAGGGTCGACTATAGTGAGCCACCAGACGTTAGTAGCCTGTCGATAGGGTCGACTATAGTGATCCACCAGACGTTAGTAGCCTGTCGATAGGGTCGACTATAGTGAGCCACCAGACGTTAGTAGCCTGTCGATAGGGTCGACTATAGTGAGCCACCAGACGTTAGTAGCCTGTCGATAGGGTCGACTATAGTGAGCCACCAGACGTTAGTAGCCTGTCGATAGGGTCGACTATAGTGAGCCACCAGACGTTAGTAGCCTGTCGATAGGGTCGACTATAGTGAGCCACCAGACGTTAGTAGCCTGTCGATAGGGTCGACTATAGTGAGCCACCAGACGTTAGTAGCCTGTCGATAGGGTCGACTATAGTGAGCCACCAGACGTTAGTAGCCTGTCGATAGGGTCGACTATAGTGAGCCACCAGACGTTAGTAGCCTGTCGATAGGGTCGACTATAGTGAGCCACCAGACGTTAGTAGCCTGTCGATAGGGTCGACTATAGTGAGCCACCAGACGTTAGTAGCCTGTCGATAGGGTCGACTATAGTGAGCCACCAGACGTTAGTAGCCTGTCGATAGGGTCGACTATAGTGAGCCACCAGACGTTAGTAGCCTGTCGATAGGGTCGACTATAGTGAGCCACCAGACGTTAGTAGCCTGTCGATAGGGTCGACTATAGTGAGCCACCAGACGTTAGTAGCCTGTCGATAGGGTCGACTATAGTGAGCCACCAGACGTTAGTAGCCTGTCGATAGGGTCGACTATAGTGAGCCACCAGACGTTAGTAGCCTGTCGATAGGGTCGACTATAGTGAGCCACCAGACGTTAGTAGCCTGTCGATAGGGTCGACTATAGTGAGCCACCAGACGTTAGTAGCCTGTCGATAGGGTCGACTATAGTGAGCCACCAGACGTTAGTAGCCTGTCGATAGGGTCGACTATAGTGAGCCCTCAGCAGGACTGTTTTAAGAGTTTTGTAGTCCTTAGGCACTTTTATTTCTAGAGGCCTGTATGTCAGATATTTTTACTAATTTTTATGCTAATTTTATCGTTTTCACAGAAATATCTATTTCTGAATCTTGAAACGCTCAAAACAAATTTTCCGAATCCAAAAAAGCATGACTTGATAAGCTTATAACTTGTTTTCCGAATGTAAACATAACATTCAAAATCTATCTCTCCATTTTCGGAACAAATGCTGAAGGATAAAGAAGCTTCTCAAAGATGAAATTGATAATTTTTAAAAATCTCTAATCAACAATGGGGCAACAAATATGGTCGTCACTTTCATTAGTTTCAATTGAAAATGATATCAGGCGACAATCGACAACATAATTTCTAAATTTGTATATACATAATGTCGCAAAGTGAACATTGTGATTGTTTCATTAAGGATGCTGAGAAACGCGACGGCTTAGTTATTGTTTTTGTCATTCAAATAGCAAAATAGATATTTTGAATTAAAATTTAATGTTTTTTCTTATTTTTTTGTTTATGAATCTTTTCAAGTAAAGTATTATAGACCTTAACAGATTCTTAGGCCCTAAGCACTGTGCCTAGTCGACCTAATGTATCAAGCGGCCCTAGCCACCTTTGTGCTGGTAGCCTGAAGTGGCCGAAATAGCACCGGAGAAATACGTCTGATGAGTTTGTTGCACAGGACTCACCCCAGTAAGAAACCCCAGAACCAGGGTAGTCCCAGGAGGTAGTGGGATATGACTGCTACTACCACACACTCGATGATCCAAGGGACCAGCGCCAACTTCAGCACCGTTACCCATAGCTTGCGCAGAGCTGGTGGGTCCAGATCGAGTCCTGCTCGCGTCAGTATGATCACTAGGGCTATCCGTCTGAAACATTAACGGGAAAACGTTGCAATAAGATCAATAACATACAAAATAATGTTTTAATAATGTTTACTCAAAACCAAATATTTACATTAAGTCGGTAACATCAACATATCACATCACAACATGCAGGCTTTCTTATATGATAATGAATATTATTTAATCAATACTCCCCATTTTAAAATAAATGGTTTGCACATCACTACTGTTCTCAACGAAGCGGGTTGCATCTTAGCTTGACGTGCCTAAACACTCTAAGCAAGATAGAATGAGAGGTAAGAAAATAAGTGGTTAACCCTAATATATCTTTTATCTATCTGTTAACAATTACTCTCTTCATCTGACGAGAATATACGTTCACTTACTATTTGAGCCTGTAAAACATTGGCTTGAATTTTAAATTGAACGTTTTCTTAATATTATTCAAAGGAACGCCTAATAAAAGCAGTATAAAAATGATAAATTAAAAAATGAAAAGATAATAAGTAAGATGAAATAGGAGGTGAAAGTTTAAAACAACAACATGGTAATTAATTAAAAAACAATTGAGTGTTTAAGAAAGAACCTTTAAAACAATTAAAAATATAGAATAAGGAGTAAGGATCGTTTTCTTGTTTCCTTTTCAAGATAGTCATATGCTTTCAAGGACTTTTAAACTATATCCTGGCATAAAGAATACTATAAGACATTTTTATGAATAAAACACACAGCCTAAGTTTTAAACGAGCTAGTAAAATACGTTTATATAATATTACTTCAAGACAGAAAAAACCCTGTGACAATGTAGGACTAGTTTTTTGAATTATTTAAGACTTTTTCAATGTTATTTCTTTAAAACTCGCCGAATAAAAAGTTGATACATTAACATGGGGCATCTTTACTTACCGTGACGTCACAGATAGGCAACGTTCTTAAAGAGTCAGCTGATCAACCGGGATATTAAATTCACGACTATGCCCGAACCAGAAATTGAAGCAAAGTGTAGTTTACCGCTCTCTTCACTCGACAAAAACAAAATCGGGTCCTTCGGTTTTTTCTTCTTATTTTGGAATAATTTTATTTGAGGTTTGTTGTGTTTTATTGAAGTTTGATGAAATAACCATTTCCATTGTCCCTTTAATGGAAGCTAAATAAAACCACAACACGACACGAACTCTAGTTCTAACTGTATTATTCACCTCAGTGGTTCTCAAACTGGGGTAAGCGTACACCCAGGAGTACGCGAGCCACTTTCAGGTGGTACATGAGCAGCTCTCAAGGAAAAATGGGTAAAATGACAAGATAATTAAACTTTATGGCTAACCAGACGCGGCGGAGAATTTTCTAGGTGATTGGGGAAAAAGTTATCCTTTGATTGCTCATCTGATATTTTCATTTGAGGAAAATTTATATACATTTTCTCAATACCAAGGGGTACAATTTAAAACAATATTTGAGAACCACTGACCTAAACCCATCCATGGGGTGAGACGGGCCTAAGGTTTGTTTTCATTCGATTAATAAACAACATTCTGTTATTGGATACTGGTTATAATATCGTTCTGTTTTATGTTTAAATAACTGGGTTGTTTTTGTTTATCATACTAGCTGAAGTAGCTACCCGGCGTGGCCCTGGGATAAATGGTTTTAGATTGGTTTGTTTCCGACCTAGTTTCAAACTAATTAAAATAAAATATATTTGAAATTTCGGATTCAAGGTGCACATTGTCGTGCACAGGAGCCACTAATTTAAAAAATTTCAAACCTCTGCGTGCGGTAGATATTGAGCAATGCAACAAAGATTTTTTAGCACCGCGTCTTACTACCGTTCTGGTTATACACCTATGTAATAATTAAGCCAATGGTTTTAGGGATTAGTATGGTATAGTAAGAGGAAATGTACCCGCATTTGTGGAGACAATTAAAAAAGTAACACCCTCAGTACACCCAACCGAGATTCGAACCTTTATCTCCTCGTCATAGGTGGTCTGGTCTATTGAAATAGTAGTGCCTTAGACCATGTGGCCACCAAAGCGGGTATTGTTATTATTATTAATAATATAGATTTAAATTAATAGTATGTTTGGAAATATAAACCCAAATAATAATGAAATCAACATCTTGAAATTGGTGCAGGATCACTCCGTCACTACACTGTACGGACTCTAACCATGTTTGATAACAGTGGTCTCTGCCAATGATTGGTTAAAACGGGCATTGTCCATAGTTTATAGTAGACCTGCTCTGGTCATGTGCATCTCAGACTCCTCTATTATAAGATCATAGGTGCTAATAGACTGGAGCCCGCTTCAGTGGTCAAACGGTCTAAGACAGGACTCGGAAACTGGTCGATTACACCACACAAGTCGATAACATAAGAACACTACTTTACGCAGTCACTAAAAGTCGATTTTTGAGTCTTTTAAACCCGTGATAAAAATATATTAGCACCACGTCTTGCTACCCGTTTAGGTTATATGCTTATTTACTAATGGTGTTATGTATCAGGAAAATTATATTTAGAGGAAATGTACCCACATTTGCATGTAAGGATAGTGGAAAACTATTTTTGGAAAACCCCCCTTACTCAAACAAATGAAATTTGATCCTCAATCTCCCTATCACCGACAGTCTAATTTACTGTGAGAGTAGCGCGTTAAACCATGTGACCACAGGTGTGGGCGCAAAAATATCATTTATGTACCTTCAAATAATATTAAAATTTATCAAAATTACTTTAATTGGTCATAGTCGATGTTATAAGGAAATTAAATAATTATTATGAAAATGTTTATTCTTTTATATGCTATATTTTATTTATAGAAAGGTGAGAACATAAGGATTAGAGGAAAGGTTGAATAAGAAATCAATATAAGTAAAATAAAATAAAAAATAGACAAAGGCAGTGTAGAAACGATGGGTGATTGTGAGCCCTTTGATAAGCTTATAAGTCAACCAACACCTATGAATGCTGCTGACTTCTAGTCTAAGGCGTCCCTTCTCTATTATACTGACCTGCTGATGACGTGAGGGAATCAGAGCTCCGATCCCACTTGGGTCCACAGAGGCTGGTTTTTATTAAATGTTTTCCCACTTTCCCTCCATGCAAATACAGGTAGATTACCTCTAAAATGCTTCCTTCGTCCCCCCTACACTATTAGAGTGATGATCATATATGTGTATAACCTGAACAGGTGGTAAGTTGCGGTGATAAAAAAAAAACATACTGGATGCGTCAAGGTTTCGAAAACACATCGGGCGTGACGTTGATAAAAGAGGTAGGTAGTATAAAGCCATAAGATGGAACTGTCGTTAGTCAACTTTCATTTATCTCATTTACCGTGACCATACATAAATAGATAAATTAATAAACTACTCAGAATAAACATTTACAGAAAAAAATCTATTATTATTACGATTTAATGATGGAAAATGGCACTGCATACATTACTGAGCTTGAAATTAGGATCTACAGTTTAATTTCGATAGGAAGGAACAATTTTGACTGTTATAAAAGCTACAAAACAGTTTCAATATATTTATACGCAGGTACAGGCATGTAACGTGATCTGTTTCATCCACTTTTCATAAACTTAGCTGTAGTGATAATAATAATACTAATAAAGAGTAAAGTTTTTATTAATGTTTACAGTAAAGAAAATATATTTGAATTTGATAAAAAAAGATTTCTTCCTACCAAACTCCTACTATAGGTTTTTTTTTAAATTTCCATCAGCTCGGTTCAAACGACAAGATCTGTCTTAACTAATCAAAAAGGTACATTCCAATTACTCTTAAGATAATAGGCTTAACTTGATGATATTTCATCTAGGCTCGAATTTCGATGACGTAAAAATTGATCAAAAAAATTATATACAAAATGACATAAAACTTCTAAAATATGACCTCAAATTTTCAAAAAGTGACTTAAAAATATCAACACACACTCATTATAATAAAAAATGCACACGATTATATAAACACGCAATTTACAAATGTAATATTCAATTAAAATCGTTTAGCAACTAAACTATCACATTCTGCTAAATATAACCAATTTTAAACATCCGCTTTAAAATTAAGAGCTACCCCTTCCAAATCAACCCTTTCATATTAATTGCAGCGTCTCACCAGGAATGTATATTTAGTCTATTTACCAATCATACAAACAAAGAAGATACAAATTTCATGGCCAACATGATCTTCTCATTCAGACACTGTTAGTTAAAAAAATATTTTTGAGCATTTAAGCATTTATAAAATAACAATGGGATTAAAAAAATACTTATTCAACATGAATTATTTAAAATTACTCAAAAATGCCAACAATGACTAAAAAATAATGAAAAATAAGAAAATTTGACTTTAAATTCCAAAATGACCAAAACTTAGAGCAAAAAAGACCTGTAAACTATACATTTCTAGAACCAAGGGATCATAAAAAGAGTTTATGGACTAATGAGCATTGTCTATGATGTACCAAATTAATACATGTTATCAAAATCCGGACCCTGCTTATGAGCTACACCATAGAGGTATTAATCAAGGTAAGCCTTTCAGAGTAAACTTACATAGTAAGATGAACGTTAGAACCAATTTTCAGTATCAAGCATGTAATCATAAAACGTCCTATTCCCGTAAAAAAAATGACCCTCACCTGAGCACGACAACTACTTCGATGTACTCGCCCTCTATGTGCACCAGACCTACATTCTGGAAGAGGATGCCGACTACGAGCATGCCTACCAGAGCGGGCAGGTTCACCAGGGTGAAGAGCCAGCCCCCGAAATGCGCCGCTATGCAAAGCATGGCGAGACCGAAGAGTTGTCCGCCGGGCGCTGCGGTGCGCCCCAGCACCGAGTACACAACGCCCCAAGACAGGAGTCCCACGAGAAACAAGGCCAACACCCGCGCAAACTGACGGTACGAGGGGCAGAAAGGGGGAGGGCACAGTCTTTGCCAAAGAGGAGGTTCCCACGAGGGTATGCCCGACTCCGGCTGGCGGCATTTCTTGCACAGGACGAACCACCACGGTCTGAGGACAAGAGATATAGTTATTCAACATGTACCAACTTCCTGAACAGAATACAACTCAAAGTCTGACGAGATCGCATTCAACATCCATCAACTTCATCCAGATGATTTAACCACAAATGTCTGAGGAGAGAATATATTTATTCAACATTCACACACTTCCGGTACAGAATAAACCACAAATGTCAGAGGAAATAATATATTTATTCAACATTCACACACTTCCGGTACAGGATAAACCACAAATGTCTGGGGAGAGACTATATTTATTCAACATTCACACACTTCCGGTACAGAATAAACCACAAATGTCAGAGGAAATAATATATTTATTCAACATTCACACAACTTCCGGTACAGGATAAACCACAAATATCTGAGGAGAGAATATATTTATTCAACATTCACACAATTCCGGTACAGGATAAACCCCAAATGTCAGAGGAGAGAATATATTTATTCAACATTCACACACTTCCAGTACAGGATAAACCCCAAATGTCAGAGGAGAGAATATATTTATTCAACATTCACACACTTCCGGTACAGGATAAACCCCAAATGTCAGAGGAGAGAATATATTTATTCAACATTCACACACTTCCGGTACAGGATAAACCACAAATATCCGAGGAGATAATATATTTATTCAACATTCACACACTTCCGGTACAGGATAAACCACAAATGTCAGAGGAGATAATATATTTATTCAACATTCACACACTTCCGGTACAGAATAAACCACAAATGCCTGAAGAGAGAATACATTTATTCAACATTCACACACTTCCGGTACAGAATAAACCACAAATGTCTGGGGAGAGAATATATTTATTCAACATTCACACACTTCCGGTACAGGATGAACCACAAATGTCAGAGGAGATAATATATTTATTCAACATTCACACACTTCCGGTACAGAATAAACCACAAATGTCTGAAGAGAGAATATATTTATTCAACATTCTCACACTTCCGGTACAGGATAAACCACAAATATCCGAGGAGATAATATATTTATTCAACATTCACACACTTCCGGTACAGGATAAACCACAAATGTCTGAGGAGAGAATACACAGTTATGCATCCATCCCTTTCGTGTAAGACTGACTTACTGAATTATTATTATTATTATTATTAGCAGCACCGCGTCTTACTACCCGTTCGGGTTATACGCACTTACGCTAATATGTAATCATAGGGTGATTGTGAAATGAAATGGAGGACCTACAGTTTAACGTGGAATCCGAACCACGTTGGAGGCCTGGGACTTACTGAAGACGTGGAGCTCGATATTCGAATTCTTGTTGGGTCTGTTGAGGGTGGTTTTCCCTAAGTGGTTTCCCACTCTCCTTCCACGTAAATGCATGTATTTTACCTCTGAAATGCTGCCTTCCTCATCCTTAACCTCTTAGAGTAATTATCATATATGCGTATAAACTGTACAGGTAGTAAGAGGCGTACTAAGATAAAGGTAGCAGGTTCGAGTCCCGTGTCCAGGTGTAATATTTAAATTTTCAGAGTAAGAGGTGATGATAACAAAAATAGTAATACTAAAACATTCACTCACTTCCTACACTTCCACAAATGTATGAGGGCAAGAGAAACATATATTTAACTAACAATCACTACATGCACAGGAAAAGCCACCATATTTTGTGTGAACAAGATACACATATATTTAACAATCACTAAGTGCACAGGATAAATCACCATATTCTGTGTGAACTAGATATTCAATTACTCACCAACGTACATTCACTAATGTTGTCAAGAGACCGGAGTTAAAAACCAACCGGTTGTCCTGAAACTGGTTTTCTTACACTGATTTTGTATCACATTTATATTCTACTATATGGTAAGTTGTACCACACCCTACTCGACCCTATCCCCTTAAATTAACAAATCTAGCTAAGACAAAACATAAGCTGACTATAAAATGGGCTTGTCTCATCTTACTTGCATTTAATTGCTGGAAATTGAAGATACATTAAAAAAAACACGGGTCGGGTGTGTAGTCGCGCGACTTAAGCACTAACTGAAATCTGAATACGAGAACGAACTTTGATTTTTCCCTCTATAGATTGGTATGTGTGTGTGTGTGTTACGTTTCAAATGGGAGGTGACATGTGAGGTATACTAAAGGAACTATCAGTACTCCATTTTACTTAAAGGAGAACACAAACACAATGCCGGGGTAAACCAATAAGGTGTAAATAAATGGTCAGAGTTGAATCCTAAACTATTTCATGGTTACGTGGCCTATCTACGACACCAGTAAAACAAAATATTATTACATTAAAACATACAATATATTTGAACTGGTTGATATTATGTATAATGTACAAAATTATTAAATCTTAAAGTGATGATTTATTTTCCGATAGTTGGCTTGTCATGTTATTTTTATGGTTCTTACTTTGCAACAAAAAATAACCTTAAGTTTAACCAAATATTGTTCGACATCTTTGTTTAGGCTATAGTGTCTTCCCACTGTTTCTACCCCCGACATCGCTGAAAAACTTATCTTCGGAAAAATGTGGGTTTCCCCTTTCCCAGTGATGAATTATTAACGACCAGGGGCTGAGTGTTGTGTCGGTTCTAGGTTTAATTTAGTTTATAAGCCAAGTTTTGTTATAATCAGTTGGTTCAGAAACGACACTTTCTTAAAATTAGATAATCAAACCGTTAATTAAAATTAATGACATTTTATTTAATGAAATATTCAGAATTGCTATTTTATAGATACCAACCATTTGTTAATTCATGTTTACCTTTCTTGGGATTCTTCCGGGTACTTTATTCTATCTGGTAAGGAATCTGTTGTCATCGAGTATTTTTTGGGAGGACCAAATTCCCCATTCATTGGTTTTCCATTTTCTGAAATGCAATAAAGACATTAGGCCTATATTATATAATATATTTACATGTATATTACTGAATTTGGTAAGTGCGGTAATGGTTGGAAAACTACATTTTTGTTTTGATTGTATTTGTATCATTGAATTTTATCTTTTAAAAATCAAAATCTTTAAAATAGGCTATAAAAACAAAATTTGACCTTATAAGGAAGGTTGCTCATATATTTTATAGACTTCAATTTTAAAAATCTAAAACTAAATAATAAAAATAAAATTACAACTAAACATTAAATTTAACGATTTTTAAATTTATAATTTCAATACAACACCATTTAAATTAATATTACTATTGTTTTTAATATTTTTAATCGCAACCTTTATTATAAACAAGCAGAAGCACTCGGCGTTGCCTGGGAAAATCACGCAATGAATTGCGTGGTTAACCCTTACAATGATTATCCCGACCCCCAAACCAGACAACGGTGACCTAATGGTCAAGGGGTAAGGTGTCAGACTTCTGTGCTGAGGGTCCGGGGTTCAATCCTCAGTCTCCGCACAGATTTATCTGGTTGCTAAACCCTTCTTTCACCTCTAACAAGACGTGTATTAATCACAACTTGTGAATGTGTGGAATGCCAGGCTTTCACCGTGGTTCGGATCCCACGTTAAATTGTAGGTCCTCCATTTCATTTCACAATCACCCTACCACTACAAATTAGCAGGTGACCTGGTGGTCTAGGGGTAAGGTGTCGGACTTCTGTGCTGGGGGTCCGGGGTTCAATCCTCGGTCCCGGCACATATTTATCTGATTACCAAACCCTTCCTTCACCTCTGACAAGAAATCTTGTGAATGTGAGGAATGCCAGACCTCCACCGTGGTTCGGATTCCACGTTAAACTGTAGGTCCTCCATTTCATCTCACAATCACCCTACCATTACACATTAGCGTAAGTGCGTATAACCCGAACGGGTAGTAAGACGCGGCACTAATACTAATAGTAATAATAATAATAATACACATTAGCATAAGTGCGTATAACCCGAACGGGTAGTAAGACGGAGTGATAATAATAATAATTCAAACACACAGAAAAAAATCTTTACATCTTATTTCTTCCAACCCAGTTTTTAATTAATTATTAAACCTCAAATCCAAATTTTAAAATTCCAGAGTGGTCATGTTCGTGCACAGGGGCTACTAATTTTAAAATTTCATATCTCCGCGTGCGGTAGATATCACGCAATTTTCATGAGAGACAACCCAATTCCTAATTTTATTAATATATACTTAATATATGATTGGTAGACTCAAGCAGTCCGTATCGACTAGTCCTCAGAAAGTTAAAGTAAAGCCAACTTCCACAAAGTGTTAAGGACTAAGGACGTAAGGATCAGGACTCTGTAGATTGTTCAATCTATTATATCTCTTACGAACCACCACGCACCTTACAGATAAAGAAGTGTGTAGTGGGAGCTATGGTACCCGATTGGGATATCCACATTTTTTTATACCGGCATGAGGCTTTTAAAATTTAGAAGAATTATACCAGATTTGCGTGAAGAGAGAGGGGGGTAAATATTTGCAAATAAACACACTCCAAACATATGTCGGAATTCAAAATTATTCTCCTCTTAACCGGCTAAACCAGAGAAGACTTAAGCCTTTGTCCGCACGCACACTGGTACGGCCTGAGTAATAATTAGTATCTTCAAACCTACAACAGTGGGCACGTGGACGGAACATCATGCTCGTCTAGTTTGACTTATAGGTAGCGAGAACGTCGAGATTCGATTCCCAGTGCGGTATAATGAAGGTATTTTTTTACATAATTGTTTTATCACTCTCACTTCACGCAAAATCGGATACATTTTCTTCAAATTTCACCTTCCTCATATATTTCCCATTCGTATGGATAAATTAGGATAAACCAACCGGATCGTAAAACATGGTGTAAAATAATAATCTTCAAAATGTAACGTTTTATTGATGCCTTATCCCTCCATCTTACCTTGAATGTATGGGTTGGAATGATGGCTGTACAAACTCAATGTGTCTGGACTCTTGTTGTGAAGAATAGACTTTCGACGGCCCTCAATATCGGTGGCTGCAATAAATGGAACATTAATAGGTACATCGACAGCTATTCTTATCGAATCTTCTAATGTGCGAAGCTCACTTTTTAAATTTGAGGTGAAGTCGAAACGAGGCTTGAAATATGCGATGCGAAGTGAAGTTGAGTTTAAGTTTGAGTTTAAGATGAGGTTTTTGGTTGTTGTCACACAATATTATTTTTAAATTTTTAAATGGCGCATTAAATGTATCTTGGTAAAAAGAACGTTTAACGAGAAAATCAAATCAAAGTACACTACTATATTATTTAATGTTGACATAAGGCCATCTGAATTTATCTATGCTTACTTTATAAATAGGCCTAAATATATAATTTAATAACTAAGTTGTGTTAAAATATTGTTCAGAAAATATCATATGTTAAAATATGTCATATTTAGTGAGACATTTCAAATTTGTTCATAATCTATGGAAATTTTCTTCTTACTTCGAAAGATTTCGAAGATTCAAAGTGTGAGTGTCAAAGGTGAAACCAAGGAGATGCTACCTTTGACTTCTATTTCAATATTTACAAGCTTCGTACAC
The DNA here is from genome assembly GCA_902151425.1 of Timema shepardi. Lineage (NCBI taxonomy): Eukaryota > Metazoa > Arthropoda > Insecta > Phasmatodea > Timematidae > Timema > Timema shepardi. Next base: position 311,096 of record CABFVX010000123.1, read on the forward strand.
CCTTGAATTCTAGTCCAACGTTCCTTTTAAACTTACAGAGTAGGTTGTAACTGGCATTGTAACTTGATAACTCTCTCTCAACTTAGAGTACGCTTTAACTGGTGTTGTAACTTGATAACTCTCTCTCAACTTAGAGTACGCTTTAACTGGTGTTGTAACTCGATAACTCCCTCTCAACTTACTGAGTAGGCTGTAACTGGTGTTATAACACGATAACTCCCTCTCAACTTACTGAGTAGGCTGTAACTGGTGTTATAACACGATAACTCCCTCTCAACTTACAGAGTACGCTTTAACTGGTGTTGTAACTCGATAACTCCCTCTCAACTTACTGAGTAGGCTGTAACTGGTGTTGTAGCTCGATAACTCCCTCTCAACTTACTGAGTAGGCTGTAACTGGTGTTGTAACTCGATAACTCCCTCTCAACTTACTGAGTAGGCTGTAACTGATGTAACACGATGGCTCCCTCTAAACTTACAGAGTACGTTGTGATTGGTATTGAGACTCATGTCGTCCTGGTTGTTCTGAAGGATGGACTTGCGTCGGCCGTCAGGGGTCGTAATCTCGGTGAGTATGGTGGGGTGGAGGAGGGCGGACTTGCGTCGAATGCTGCTGTCGTTAGCGAACTCTGTGGCGACGCTAATCCTTCTCCGAGGCTCGGTAGCTTGTGGTGACAGCCGCCCTTCATAGACTGGTTCCGAGGCTATGCTCACACGCCGGCGAGGGATTTGGGGCTCTTGGAGGTGATCTTCGCTAGCCATGTCTGTAAACACAAGTCATGGAACAACATATTTATTTATTTAGCACCACGCATTACTACCCGTTTGTTTTATACGCCTAAGTACTAATTACTCTAATTGATTAAGAATCGGGAATGTTGAATTTAGAGGAAGTGAACCCACACTAGCGTGGAGGGAGAGTGGAAAACCATTTAGGAAAAAAACTCCCCCAGTTCATCCGACTGAGATTTGAACATCTATCTCCCCATCCTCAGCAGTCAAGATCAACACCAAACTAGCGCGTTAGCCAACTACGCCACCGAGGCGGGTATGGAACAAATTACTGTTCATTAAGTATCCCTGGGTGCAGGCCTGAATTTGAGGAAGGGGGACAGGGTCTAAAACCCCAGGGCCTCCACAAACTGTTGTATTAAAAACAATAGCTCTCTTTTGGCTATTACTGTCTTATTATTAGCAGCGCGTCTTATTACCCATTCGGGTTGTACGCACTTAAACTAATGTGTAATGGTGGGGTGATTGTGAGATGAAATGGAGGACCTACAGTTTAACGTGGGATTCGAACCACGGTGGAGACCTGGCATTCCCCACATTCACAAGTTGTGATTAATACACGTCTTGTCAAAGGTGAAGGAAGTGTTTGGCAATCAGATAAACCTGTACCGGGACTGAGGATTAAACCCCAGACCCCCAACACAGAGGTCCGACACCTTACTCCTTGACCACCAGGTCACCCCTATTACAGTTGTAGTAGATCTTAAAAAAATATAGATTACTTATTTTTAGCATAGCATCTTACTACCAATTCAGTTAATACACTTATATACTAATTACGCTTATTGTTTTGGGGATTATGAAGGTTATTTAATAGGAAGTGTACCAGCATTTACATAGAGAGAGCGAGAGAGTGGAAAACAATTTTGTAAAAACCTCCCTCAGTACACCCGACCGAGATTCAAACCTAGATCTCCTCGTCATCGGTAGTCTAGTTTACCGAGAGCAACATGTTAGACCACACGGCCACCGATGCGGGAATTGTATAACTTACTGCATCCATTTTTATTTATTTCTGACTAAATATTACTTACTTACTCATGACAAGTGCGTTACACAAATATTTGTGAGTGTGATTTTCTAAACACAGCACCCCTAAATATTATCCATTCTAGTAACCACATATGGAACTATAAAATAACTAATTTATTATTATAACAATATTTTGTTAACTTAATAATAGCTTCAGCATTGATCTTGGATTTCAAAAGCTCAATATTTAGCATTATAATAGTTATTTAAAAAAAATTATGTTGATCATTGAGTTTAAAAGTTTTGTTTTTATCCCTCAAATTTCTTCTAGTTTCTTTTTTATCTTCCCCAAATTCCCAAGGTCACAACCACTGACCCTTCGCCGCACACTGGTTGAAAAACGCTGTACCTACATTTGCGTGAAAGAGGGAGGGTTTAAAATAATTTAATAAAAAGCCACCCTTAGCGCGTATGGATGTGATTTGAACCCCGACGTCCCCATCCCCAGTAAACTAGACAAGATTTTACTATAATTATCTAAGGTAATTCACGTGCGCTTTCAGAACCGACTGATTATATCAGGAATAATTATAGACTAACTAACTTAAATCTAGCACAGGCACAATACCCCCGGCCATTGATTCTTCCCTGTGCAAGGGGAAATCCTCATTTAATCAACTAAACATTTTTTGTTCATGCCAGGAATCAAACCTGGGAGCCTTAACCTAGCAGACATGCACACTACCAACTGAGTTAAGGTGTCTGAAGACCAGACAAGACGAGCTTGACATTTAGTCCACGTATCCACCGATGCAACTTATCATTAAATTTGTTGTTTTGTATGAAGTACAACATGTAATATTTTCATGAGTGTCATCAAAGACTAATTTATTCTAACACAAGGGTTGTTACATAACATATGAGGTAAGGATTATAATGGTAGTTCAGAGGAAACTAGCCTTCATTATTAAGGAGAGGGGATCTAATAACCACAATGATAAATCTCTTGAAACCCACTTCGGTGACCGCATGGTATAAGGCGTCACTCTCACAATGGACTGGACTGACGATGATGGAGAGATCGAGGTTCGAACTCCAGTTGGGTGCACTGAGGGTGGTTTTTACTAAGTGGTTTTACACTCTCCCTCCACACCAATGTGTTTACACTTCCTTTAAATTCTACCTTCCTCATCCCAACTCCATTAGAGTAATTAACATATATGCATATAACCTGAACAGGTAGGGTTGATTAAAAAAACTGTGAAAAACATTATCAGTAGGTTTGCCCTCGACCAAGATTCAAACCTTGACCTGCACATCACCAACCATATTGTCTAATTCAAGCCTGACGTCATAAACCGATAAACCAACTGTTCTTGTCTTCCCTTTAATGGAAACGTGTTCTTATGTAGGACTGTCGTGTTGTTATCAGGCATGTCCCGCTTAATCACAAACTTGGCGTGTCCGCACGTAGTGACTGTAAATAAAACGCAACTAGCCTGTCGACAGCGCCTTTCGTCTACCTCAGTGGTCCTGGGGTAAAGTTCTCGCTTCAGGACTCGATGTTTGTGGGTTCCAACCCCAACTGGGGTCAACAGATTTTTCTTGAGTGATGAAAATCTGTAGTACAGCTTCCTTCGGAGTGGAAGCAAAGCCGTCGGTTCCCTGTTGATAGTGGCGAGTAAAAGAACGCTGGAAATTATGTGAAAATACCTTTACCAGCAAAATTGGTATGTCCAATTGTGCTGACATAATCAGTCGATTCAGATACCTCAAACTCAAATAAATAAAAATAAAAAACCACCTCTCCAGTTGACGAAGTTCAGCTAATGTGATTGATGTAGTACTATCTATAATGATGTGATCCTTGCACCAAGTTCACACAGATTATTATCCGAATTCCTCACTGGTTAACTTGGGTGGTTTTGAGGTAATCTGTCTGCCCCACGACTCAGCGTCCACGGTTTCAAACCCGACCGAGTCCACTGGATTATTATCAAATGATAAACACCGTAGTACAACTTCCTTTAAAGGGGAAGGTAAAGCCGGCAGTTCCATGTCGATAGTGGCATGTTAAAGGTTCTGGGAGAGTATATGAGATCTCTTTTCTGCAAAATTTGTAAGCTATTTTTTGCTTACTCATAAACGTTCAGCGTGTGAGGCCATGGTAAATCAGCCGCGGCCTCCCTGCAACAAATATCACCGCTGAGGGAACTGCAGGTTTTACGGAGAAAAGCTTTTTGTTCACTCTCTCTCTCTCTCAGTTGACTGTTGCAAAATCGCCTCTCTTTCATTTATGTGGTAAAGTGGTGTGCTGGGGTAGTAAGGAGCTACTGGTAATACCGACGAACCAGCATTGCATTGTTTGTCTTATATTTAAGGGAAGATCAAACACGTTGAAATAAGACAATGACAACAGTTGCCTCAAACATGATATTCATGGTAGTACATGTTCAATATCCCAGATGGAGAGTTTGGGAGTCACTAGCCGGTCGGTCGAATGGATGAGTGAGCTCTCTGCTGCGGATGGACGAGGAAGTACATCAGGACAAGTCTTCGTATTGCAAACTCTCATAATGTCTCATTGAGAATTGAGATACATACCTCATTATCACGTTGGATATTTAGAAAAATAAAATATTAATATCTCATTTTGAGAATTATCTGACGCCTTAGATTAGTTGGTAGCGTGTCTGTCTACTGAGCTATGGGTCCCGGGTTCGACTCATGTCATGGCTGAAATATTTATCATAATGTAAACTTAAGGTTTACCCCTTCACAATGATGAATTGACTGCCGGAGGGGAGTGGTGGTGGGGGGTTGTATTCCATGTATATTCTATATGTAGGTTCTTGAGTTAATATTATTATTATTTAGCACCGCGTCTTACGACCCATTCAGGTTATACGCTTTAAGTAATAATTACGCTAATAGATTAGAAATTGGGAAGGTTGAATTAGAGGAAGTGAACCCGCATTTGCGTGGAGGGAGAGTGGAAAACCATTTAGGAAAAACCACCACCCAAATCACCCGACCGAGATTCGAACCATGATCTCCCTATCCTCAGAAGTCGAGCTCAACACGACTAGCGCGTTAGCCAACTACGCCACCGAGGCAGGTTTGAGTTAATAAGTCGTGTGCTGATATAATCAGGCGGTTCATAAATTGCAAGTTAAATACCCCAATCACAAAAAAGGAGGCTATTAGTAAGAGAGAAAATTCAAACATAAATGTTGTGTTTTATTGGCAGGGTATGTTAAGCTTGTGTAAATTGTACCTGTGATATATTCTCAAATCGATTCCCCTTTGACCAAATACACATATTATTATTATTAGCACCGCGTCTTACTACCCGTTCGGGTTATACGCACTTACGCTAATGTGTAATGGTAGGGTGATTGTGAGATGAAATGGAGAACCTACATTTTAACGTGGAATCCGAACCACGGTGGAGGCCTGGCATTCCCCACATTCACAAGATGTCTTGTCAGAGGTGAAGAAAGGGTTTGGTAATCAGATAAATCTGTGCCGGGACCGAGGATTTAACCCCGGCCGCCAACACAGAAGTCTGACACCTTTTACCCCTAGACCACCAGGTCACCTGCCAAATACATATAGATACTGCTCAATATAGCTCATATGGGGATATAGATTAGTCAATATCTGACTAATGAGGGATTTACCTAGTGATGATTCCTAAACCTTTTTTACTAGCAACCCACCTCGGTGACGTAGTTGGCTAACGTGCTTGTCGTGTTGAGCTCCACTGCTGAGGACGGGGAGATCAAGGTTCGAATCTCGGTCGGGTGAACTGGGGGTGGTTTTTCCTAAACGGTTTTCCACTCTCCCTCCACGTAAATGCGGGTTCACTTTCTTTAATTCAACCTCCCCAATTCCTAATCCATTAGAGTAATTAGTACTTAAAGCGTATAACCCGAACGGGTAGTAAGACGTGGTGCTAAATATTACTTTTTTACTAGCATCGCATCTTACTACCAGTTTGAGCTATTTACTGTTTATATTCATGAGTTAAAGATGAGTAAGGTTGCATTTAGAGTAATAGCGATACTGGTTAGTATATAAAAACTTACCCGGTATATGAGTCAGACTCAAGCACATTATCCGTAGGGCGATAATTGGTGGCCATTTATTTACTCTCAAAATTTGTTATATGTGAATGGTACGATGAATTGAATTATTAAAAACTAATTTGATTGATTAATAGGAATAGGTTTTGAACAAAGCCCACATATAATATTTAATTAATAATTATACCATAACTGTTTTGAAATTAAAATAAATACGTAAGCAATTTTATTATATGTATATTGGATGTACATAATATTAGTGCAATATACATAATAATTTTTTTTTACCTACACCAGCCCACACAGCAACACACAGTTTTATAACTTAATGATTCGAAGATTCGAACTAGGGGAATTATTTAATTATTTTTTTCAGCATCATGTATTATTACCCATCCGTGGATATCCACATTTCATCATACAAATGAGGTAGGGAAGAGGAAAGTAAAATCCAGAGGAAATGTACCGACATTCCCGCAAGAGAAAAAAAATGAATAGAACACATAAGAAAAAGCTACCGTCAGTATTCTTAGCTGGGATTCGAACGCTGACTTCTCCATCATTGGTCAACCAGAATATATGAGCTTTGAAATTTAGTCCACCGATGCGTGGTATTCCTAAACACTCACTCATACATTTTACTCTTATTGCACGAGTAAAAGTAATACGGAGGTGCCATTCTCAGTTAAGTTAAATCACGTTTGAAAACACTAACTACTTTTATTTTTAAATATTTGCGTGAATAATCGTGTTTATCTTTCATTTACACATACTTATTTATTGAAGCTATTTGTAATGATTAGTTAGAGTAAATAAACAACCCTATTAGCTATTCAAACAATTACCATTAGTAAGTGTTAATGGAACGTTTCGAAAGTAAATGACTAATAACATTAGTAAATATATTGCAGAACTAATGTGGTAAACCCTTTATGAAGAGGGAATTAGTGTAAATGTGTTTATTATAGTTTGTAAAATTGAATTAGTTCTCATTTAAATTGATATAATAAGAACTAGTTACGTACTATACATATATTGGGTGATTCCGAACAGTCCGGATTGCCAACAGTTCAGTTTTCTAACATGAGATTTTTGATATATGGGGATGAGTCCAGATGGTGGACACGCCATCTTGCTATGCCATCCATCCCTAATTTGATAACTCGGGCGTCCCACGGGGGTCTAGCAGTCGTACATTCTTTCAAAATCATCAATCTAACTTTAACTAAAAAAACCCAACATATACGAGTATTTCTATGTTAGGCTAGGCTAGGTTAGGTTATGTTATGTAAGGTTAGGTTAGGCTAGGCTGGGGTAAGCTTGGTCAGGAGTAAAGCCCCGGTGGTCGGTGGGTGCTGCCAGTACCCTTACTACCCGTGTCACCACCCTCACGTATGAATTTCCATGAGTTGCTCTTTTAGTTGTTCACAGTCTGGAAATCCAATATTTGGGTGGTCATACAATTTTTGGGTGTGTTCGAAATTTGTACGAATTTTGACCTGTTCGCAATCAGGATGCGACTGAACCGGGCGGTACTATGGAAGAATGTTGAAAATATAATATAAGAAGACGGTATCAAATACAGAAGTGCTAGGAAAAGCCAATTAAGAAAATACATTTTGGAAATATATACATACACTAAAGAAGAGTTAACATGGTAGAGCATATAGTACTGAAACATGTTAGTTTGACGAAGATACAGTGGCCACATGGCTTCTTTGGTGCTGACTGACAGCTCACAGCTGACTTCTGACAGTCAACATTTAGGTACATACCTAAATTTCGATTGTCAAAAGTGACAGCTGCTAAACACATGTTTTTGCAGATCATCTTGTTCGGCGTAGGGATACGTAATTTGGTCTGGTAGCTTTTTAAAGCTGTCAGTCAGCACCAAAGAAGCCATGGAGCTACTGTAGTTACAGAATGTGTAAGAGAGAAATTCAAGAGGGAGACAGAGATTGGTGTACATTTTGCATTAGATGATTTATTCATCCTACACAAATTTAATTGACCGTGTTTTTTTTTATTATCACCGCGTTTTATTACCTGTTCAAGTTTAACGCATGTATGAAAATTAAGCTAATGGGGTAAGGAGAATGAAGGTAGCATTTTAGAGGTTATATAGGCCTACGCGTATTTGTGTGGAAAGAGAGTGGGAAACCGTTTGGGAAGAAACACTCAGTACACCCGACATATATTCGAGCCATGACCTCCTCATCATTGGCAAGGTAGATTTAATAATCTTCAAATTCATACTACTCGCCTATTGATGTGGGTTAAACTATACCATACTTAAAAGAAAATAACATAACCTTAAACAATAACACTAATTTATCAGAACATTACAATCCACAATTAAATAATTACTATTGGTACAAACAAACTAGAATAAATTAAGATTCATTTTATTGTAAATAAATTCCGACACATTAGCATGTCTGTCTACTGAGCTAAGAGTACCAAGTTCGATTCCCGGCATGTCTGAACAATTTATCATTGGTGGATGTTGTGCCTGTCTTTGTCTTAAGATAAATTATAAGACATACCAAAAAGCTACGACAGGCCCAGCGGGTCGCTAGTGAAAATATATGACTTGAATAAAAAACTGACCCGGCCCATAGGCTGGAAACAGTAGTGGATGTAAACTAAATACTGTATGGGAAATGGAGGTTCTATCACTCGCATAAAGAAGTACACATCTATTGATCTTGCTTTTTGACTAAACTTATTGGATTAATCTTATGGTAAAAAGTAGAAATGAGAGTGAAATAATCAAATTTTAACTGTTATTATTTTCAACAGTGTAACCTTTGAAGAGCCAATTACTACTTTAAAAAATATATCATTAGGATTAAAAAAAAATCTATGGCTTCACCTCGCAATTGAGCTATATCGACCGGGTAGTCGACACAGATAGTACCAACTTCTGTGGATAGAGCGTGTCATGCTAGCGTAACACTGCATTTATAGACGTCACATTTTATTTTTAAAATTACATCATTATACTATATAATTTTGTTTAGATTTTGGCAAACATTAAACGCCCCTCCCCATAAAACAAGTATAACCTACAAAAGATAAAACTAAATGGTACAGCGCTTTTATATTAGAGACATTTACTAAAAACTCTTAAGATTTGTGTAGTGAAATAATAGATCTATACATTGTTGTAAAAACACTACACCAAAGATAAGAAATTAAATAATATACACTGTTACTTAATCTATGGCATTAGAAACTAGGAAAACTGTTACAGAAAAATCGAGAAAAGAGAAATATTTTTGTCTACCAAAGAGCATAAGAATCAACATAATTTTCTAAGGCCTGAATAAAAAAGTATATATATATGCTTATAGATAAAACACTAATGATTTTATTAACATACATTACAAATAAAATATTTTAATTTTAAATAGTACTACAACTTTACAATAATTTGTTAGTTCGTATCTAAAATAGTTACGGAGAAATGATTAAAATATACAATGTGCCTTGTAATGATATTGGTTTGGATTAATATAAATTATGTTAAAAGTCATGGATGAAGGTAATTTTTCTTTAAAGTAATATATGTAGAGTATCCTTTTAAGATTCATCCATGAAGAATCACGATCTTCTCAGAAACAATGATAAAGGGATTTCACCACTAAAATATATTTTTTATACCATCTTTATTGTTAAAAGAATAACTGCGTCAATTCTTGTTAAAAGGAACATATTCATAGTATTTGGCAGAAGACGCCATTTCTCTATACCAATAAGAAGCTAGCCTTCACAAAACCTGTCGCCAGGACTCTTTCTATTAGTTGAATTTTACACTGTTGAAAAGGGGAGAGAAAGGCAAGGGGTATGTTATATATAAACCATTGTGCGTATGTTTAAGGCATCTCCGGGATCCAAACATCTATACCGAGATCTCGCTCACGCACAAGTCAGTCTAACACAGTATAATATAAGTCACATCAATATCACAAGTGTGCAGTGATATAAAACATTTAATTGAAATATGTACAAGTAATTAACAGGTGTAATTTAAATAAACCGTGTGTGAAATAACAGTAATCAACAGTTCTCTTTCTTCAATTTTATTAATATACCGATTTAATTAGTGCTCGAACACGGAGCTATAGACAGCTGATTAAACGGTAGCTGTTCCGTACAGTGATGATAGGTGCTACACCACGGAGCTATAGACAACCTGTACATCATCACAGCATTATTATATCAGGGAATTAATCCGTAGTACTTCAATCGACGCCCAAAGCGGGGTGATTGATTACATAATGTTTACAATAGACGCCCAAAGCGAGGCGCAATAAATCCGATAGAATTACAGCCTTATGTAAAGTATCCTCAAAGTCATTTTCATGAGAGAATGAGACTTGCCATCTTGTTTATAATGATAAACAGTGTCTAAATATAAAATTGATTCAAAATAGTTATAGCGAGTTTCGAAAAATCGATTTTTCTCTTTTTGTTTTTCAGTAAACTACCCTTAATTTTAGGTTTAGATATCTAATTCTAAAAATGACTTGGGGTGATTTTATGAAATACCCAATACACCAAGTTTTAGCCCAATCGGTAAAATGGTTTCGGCTCTAGGCTGAGGTCCAGACAGACGGCATTGTGAAAATATATTTTTTTTATTTCAGGGGTGCATAAAACGTCAACATTAATCAAAATATCGAGTTCAATTTTTTTGAATAATACAATAATTTCACTCCGAGTTGCCAAGAGAAAGTAAAAAGTGTAAATTAAGCTTAATAAGTATAAAATAAGGGAGATTTCTGGTTTTTAATATATAAATATGTGTTGAATAAGATTTTGGTAGGCAGGAACGTATCGACTAGCTACAAAAGTAACGTATTCATAATCATATCATGTGATATTTAGCTATCACGTTTTAAAATTAACCCCAACCTATAAAATAATAATCTAGAGTTACGATTATCTGATATAAAGTGGCGGCATTCCAGGCCGGATAATGAAAAAGCAGGATAATATGGAATTCTAGTGTGAATAATTTTCAGTATGGGATTACTTCATGTAGTAGCTACGCCTCGCGCACACCTCCATTGACACAGGTTCTGTTTCCAGTCAAATTAAAACAGTACTGCCATCTACACCGACCAAGCTTATGCGACTGCAATACCGTATTATACGCCAATTGCATGCTTATCAGTTGTGCTTTGCTGTCTCAAATGTAACAGTTTTAAGGCATTTGAGATTTAAAAAAATTAATTACTAGTGTATATTTACCGGTTTATTTTAAGACACACTTGTTAACGAGAACCGAGCCGCATAATATGGAGAGCTTGATAATTGAAGGCCGGACTCTAGTGCTAAGAATATAAAATAATTGTATCATTATGGAAACAAAAAAAATATGTTTGTCTCTTGTCAAAGCTCCCTTTTATCATAGCCAAACTCTAATTGTCGGTACGGTATGATTTTAAAACATTTTATGCAGTGTCGTACACGATTCATGACCGGGTTTTATAACCGTACTTCACACTGTGATTATTTGGAACACTTTCTTGGGGTATCTAAAGGAACTCTTTAATGGTAGGATCCTACTTCACCTGAGGTCTTTCAAATACATCTGTTGAGGATCCCCTAATAACACGCTACCTTTATATGCAAACATACATCTTACGCATGCACCTTTCCATCCTCCATTTAACCATATCTAACAGCCTCTCACCTGAGAAATAATCGTTAGAACTAAGTTGGTACTTTTATATTTCTCAAATTAGTTTTATAACAAGCACATACATGACGTTCAGTAAATTTTATAATCTGGTTTCTAAACCTACTTTACAAGGCAGATCGGTGACATGACTGTCTAGGGGGTAAAGTGTCAGACTTCTGTGCTGAGGTCCGGGTTCAATCCTCGGTCCCAGAACAGATTTATCTGATTGCTAAGCCCTTCCTTCACCTCTGACAAGACGTGTATAAATCACAACTTGTGAATGTGTGGAATGCTAGGCCTCCACCGTGGTTCGGATTCTACGTTAAACTGTAGGTCCTCCATTTCATCTCACAATCACCCTACCATTACACAATTAGCGTAAGTGCGTATAGCCCGAACGGGTAGTAAGACGCGGGGCTAATAATAATACAAGGCAGATACCCTTGGGTCAGATATTGATTAAAGTTCAATTTTCATAGGAAGGGGCCTTATCAGGCAGTTAAAAAAGTTAGTAGATATCTTCACGTATTCATAAGTCAAGTCATATGATCTGCAGCTGTCATTTTTGATAGATACTCAATACCTATAGAATAACATTAATGTAAGCAACGACAAAAATTCTTGTATTTTCTGTAAGGTACTTTTTATTAAAATCCTACTATTACTTGGTGCATTTGAAATAAAATTAATTTAAATTATATAAAGTATTTAAAGTGTGATTTATGAACTGACTGATTATATCGACACGCTACTTATAAACTAACTTAAACCTAGAACAGAAACAACATCCAACCTCCTGCCACTAAGTAATCACCATGAAAAGAGAAACTCATATTTACATCAATGATGCATTTTTTGGCTATTATAGGAATCGAACCTAACACCCTTAGCTCAGTAGAAAGAGACAATACCGACTGAACTAAGGTGTCAGACAAGAACAATTAATCCAGTACTAATTTGCGTCAAAAGGCTACTATAATTTATTCGCAACGAAGCACATTTGAGTCACAAGCTCTGAATGAGTCTATATTTTGGCCCCACATTGCGGTTTCAAATTGTGTCTGTCATTTGAATATGATGAAATGAGCTTACTAATTATGGGGGTGATAAGTTCAAACACACTCTAAGCATCATTAAAAGTTAATACAGTATTATGAACATTAATTCATTACAATTTATTAAATAAAGTTTCACTTCGATAGCATACGTCCCAACATATAGTCGTGCCAATAAAGGAAATTAAACCACTCACAAAATCCTTATTGTGAACTTGAGCCAGTCCAAGTTGCTAATTACACAGCTGAATGCCATGCATGAGATGTTAAGACAGTGAGCAAAGAATTTTCAAGTGGGAGGCGGATATGGATGATTTTATAATCCGGCTCAAAAACATCAGTGATGTATTATTTGATGATAATCACAGCAATTGCCGCTACTGCAATGAAATATTTTCTATTAATAATCTTGACATTAAATATTCATGAGTGGTTATTTTCTATTATATTTAGCAGTCAATATGATTTTTTTTAAATCCTGAAAAAATATCAATACTCTGTATTAAGTGTTTTTTTCGAGTAAAATATTAATATTTTCCCCTCTTTATTTTTTTTCTATGCAACGTGTTTTATAATCTATAAAAGCTCTTCGCATATTTACATTAATAAGATGGAGATGATGAAAGTATAATTTAAAATAAATGGGCCTACGTATGTGTGGAGCAAGAGAAGAAAATATATTTTGACAAACACCCTTTTAGTAAACTCAGCAAGGAACTAAAACACGACCTCCTCGTAACCAGAAAACTAGATTAGAAAAGTTTGGAAACTTAACCGTAGTACCTTAACAATTTGTGTAACATTGCTTTCTTGCGAGTTTTCCCGTTTTACCTTCATAATTTTTTAGTTATCATCATCATCATCCCCAAATTATTATTATTTTAAGTAACAGAACTGTTTGATAAATTGTCCCAGTTTATATATCGTCTGACTCTTGATACAAGTGTCCTTATTCCGAATTTCGGCAAGAACCCACAATGTAAAATTAGAAAAGTTTATTTCTTCTCCCTTTTTCTAAATATAGCTTTATAATCTGAGGACTTGTTGCTGTGATTTTCTTTGAATGAGGTTAGATTGAGCCTATACAATCATTATATTCTTGTATTATTAAGATCAAATTTAAATAGATGAAACCACTATTTTGTAATTAGTAGTGAACGCTCCTCTGATAGCTCAAACATGCTTGGTGTACTGAGTTCCCCCCCCCCTAAATGGTTTCCCACTAGTTTTTCTCCATGCAAATGCGGGTGAATTTACTCTAAATTATACCTGCCTCCCCTAATTCATTAATGTAAATATTTTGTTATAGCTTGAACAGGTAGTAAGATGCAGAGTGAAAAAAAAACCCCACAAAAATACCCACTACAACTTTGATGATTTTATAGCGGCTCTACCATAAAAATAAAGGAAAGTGGCTCTCCAGGAGATGGATCGGTGAGGGGAGCCACTTGTCCACGGCCGCCAGCCTATAGTGGCACTGACCTGACCCTAGGACGAGGTCACCACACCAGAAACACTGCGTCCTACACCAAACCCCGCGTCTCATCATGCGAGATGACTGCCCGCTTGGTCAGAAAGAGGACTGACGCGTGACGAGAATACCTAACAGACATCTCCTAACCCAACATGCGCACACAAATTCCATGCCGTGGTCACCTTGGACCCGTTACTTCACGGCAACCATATCAAATAGGATTGCACATGGAAAAATACAATGACTTCTACGGTTTGTTTTCCACAGCTTGATTTCTCTCTCTCTCTCTCTCTTTCAATGACGAGATTATCAAGGATGATGATGTCGACGAGTTTAGATGACACTCGGTGAGGTAAGCCCTTTTCCAAACTTTAGTTGCCATCCACATCATTTACACCGTCAAGGTGTTCCGGTATGTTTTTCATAAATACAATTATAAAGTGCTCTTCACGTAATTTGAGTCTTGAATATGTCCAAACTATTAGCATATTTACATTAATATATTAGAGATAAGAAAGATAGAAATTAGAGGAAGTGTACCAGTATTTGCGTGAAGAAAATAGAGTTCAGGATATTTTTTTAAAAGGGAAAACGATCTTATTAGAGTTATCTAGGATTCGAACCTCAAGCTTTCCACATCACTGATGTCACTTATTGGCATATTAAGAGTACACGACGAAGGGTCAACCCAAGAGGACACGAAAAAGTGTTAACTTCTGACAATCCAACATAACCAGAAACATAAAAAGTTTCTAACAGCGCAAGAGGACACGAAAAATAATCAACTGCTGACAGCCCAAGAGAAAACAAAGAAGGATCAGCTTCTGATAGCCCAAAAACGCACCAAAAATAGTCAACTGCTGACAACCCAAGATGGGAAAAAAAAAATCGAATTCTGACAATCCAAAAGGACTAAATACCACAGCCAAAAGGACACGAAAGATGGACAGCTGTTAATAACTCAAGAGGAGAAGGGTCAACTACTGATAACTAAATAGGACACAAAGAAAGTTCAGCTAATGACAACTCAAGATTACTTGAAAAAGAGTCAGATGCTAACAGATCCAGAGGACACAAATCAACTGCTATCAGTCCAAGAGAACACAAAGAAGAGTCAGCTACTTACAACTCAAGATTACCAAAAAGTCAACTGCTGACAGACTAAGATTACGCAAAAGGGGCTAACCTACTGACAATATAAAAATAAAATAATATGCGTGGCACTAAACAAATTGTGAATTGTGCCCGTTTCTAAAGCTCAATAATCAGGGGGCATCTCGACGGACACGACAAAGAGAAAGACAACTCTTAATGAGCCCACGCATATGAGGAGCAGCTTTTGACGCATTTTCTGCCCGTAAAATGAACATTTATCATTTTAGATCCCATTTGTTTGCACAGAAAGGATTTTTTATAGATCATATGTGGCACAGGGGTTAATTTTAGCTCAATATTTACGTCCACTACGTCTTACTACCCGTCAGGGATATCCATGTAACTATACAAATGGCATGTGGATGTGTTAGGTAGATTTTTAGTGGAAATATACTCAAATTTGTGGAGAGAGAGAGAGAGAAGGGGAGAGAGAGAAAGAACGTGGGAAATCATTTAGGAAATATACATTTGTACATCTATTCGGGATTTGAACCCCTAACCCTATTCCCATAAACAAAGAGTTCCAAACAATACTGACATCTTTATGAGCTTGCCCACTATTGTGTGTAACTTTATTTTGTCAACGCCACTCCCTACCAATTCGTAAAAAAGCAATTATGAAAAAATCACCTTCAATACACCCGACTGGGATTCAAACCCTTATATCTCCATCATCGTCAGTAAAGTATATCGTGGGGATGACGCCTTAGAACTTTAGACCACCTAATCAGATGAAGAGCTACTTAATCTCTTTAGCTAAGGGGGAGGTATAATAAAAAGTTTTACAGCTGTCACTTCCAACGTTGACCATTTTAGCAGATTTTAAATAAAATTGTGAGTGGCCTTCTGTCTGTTCTTAAAAGGTTTTTCGATGGCGAATCCACCATAAAAAATATGCACCGTATGTTTGTGATGGTTAAGTTATCTATCAGTACATGCAACCTGGTTAAATTATTACCTACACGTGTTTTAGTATTAAGTTTACTCAGTTTATACTTGAAGGTCAACTGATTACAATATAGCGCAGTTTATAAAAGAGCACCATAGTGTAAATCCGTCAGACTGTTAGCTTTCAGGGTGAACAAAATGTACAGTACAAGCTTGTCCTGAAATAATTCTATAAACACAACCACAATATTTGGTTTATTGACACTTTAACGCAAGTGCTCACATTCATTTTTATTAATGATTGCTTTTTTTTAATCATCATCGCGAATCAAAGTTAGGAGTTTTAGATTATCGTCTTCCTCGGTAAATTTGTTCTTAGACGGGTGTCATCTGGATATTTTCAATTTTCTTCGGTCCTGAGCGTCTTATTTCATTCTTTTGTAGCTCATTCCTTTCTTGATATATGTTAGCAGATAGATTATATTGATACAGTGATGGCACGGCAGGATGTACCCTTTTTGAAAATTCATACATATATTTTTATATCAATATTTATAACATTGTATTATGTTATTAATACATTATTGGGGGCAATTTTCACTTGCAAATAGGAACTTAAGAAATGGGAAGAAAAATCGGAGTTTTCTCCTTCCTCCCCACAGCGTCTTGCTACCTGTTAGGTCCATTCACATATCTATAATAAAATAGATAAAGATGAGGATGGTAGAGTTCAGATGAACTGTACCTCCATCTGCGTTGGAGGAAAAGAGAAAGAGGAAAACCATTTAGAAAAAAAAAACCCTCCTTAGTTCATCTGTCTGAGATTCGAGCCTTGACCTACCCTATTCAGTAAATGATGAGATTTACGTTTAATTATATCATGAAACCATCGATGAAGGCAAGGTGGAGTCAAGGATTAGTTAAGTTTTACTTTCTCTTTCTTGGATTATAAATACAGTAGACTAGAGGGGTAATGTTTAAAAAGTGTTGAAATGAAAATCAAAGCTTACTGAATTTATGTGTCCTAACCTCCCAATAACTTTTTTTGTTTTAAATAAATGAAAGTCAAGAAGATATTTCTATAAAACTAGCTAAACTTGTTAAAATACATGATGATTGACGTTTGGACGGTGTTAACTACTAATTTAAACACCGTTCTCTGAGGGTATATAAAGTCCTAGAACTATAATAAAAATATTCAAACAACCTCTTGATATGGCACAAAAGTAAATTTGTAACTCATTTGGCTAATAATTTACATTTATAAGTTCTTAAATCACTCGAGGATATTTTAGAAGACGCGAAGGAAATTAAGGGCTGAAATAAAATAAAAATGAATGTGTGTGTCAACCTTTGACTTTGGCAATTTGAAGCTTTGCACAGCCCTGTTATATTATTATCTTATCAATCAAAAGTGACAGATACAGATCACATGACTTCACGCATGGATATATGAATTAGTTCACCGTATTAAATTACGCTAATAGGTAGGTAATAAGTAAGGTAAAATTACAGTAAAATATACCCTTATTTGTGTGGAGAGATGGTGGGAAAACATTTAGGTAAAATACCCCTCAGTTTACCCAGCCTAAATTTGAACTACAATCTTCCAATTTCCGTCAACCTACATTAGTTTAGTTTGAGTGCCTCAGGTTTAGGTATATTTCAAAGTTTTTTATAACCAAGTCTTTATACCTGTTCAAGATAGAAGCATATATGATAATTAGTCTAATGTGGTAGGGATAAGGGACGAATCATTTTAAAGGTAAATCTACCCACATTTGTTTGGAAGAAGAGTGAGAAATCACTTAGGAAAAAAATATGCTCAGTAAACCAGATTCTAACCCCGATCTCTTCGTCATTTTCAGGCCAACCTAACATGAAAGTGACGCCTTATACCATTCGACCACTGTAGTAGGTTATATTTCATATTAGTTTTAGTAAGTTTTGTAAGTGACAGATACCGCCCGTGTTATTACTCTGGATGTGCTATTGACCGATATAAAGTGTTGGAGACCCACTCCTTGAGTAGAATATGGTTGTAAACTCACCAATCATAACCTTTTACAAGTCTTCTGTTAGAACTTTATAGCATACACCACACTCCTAGCCATGTTGTTGACAGTATGTCAGCTTGCGATAGACAGGTATTTATCGGCTTGTGTTGGAGTCACATTCACCTTGAATATTATCACAAAATTTGTAAAAAAACCCAACAAACACGTTGGACAGCAGGTACGTGTCTGTTCTAGTGGGGACATATCACCCTATAAAGTAATGAACTTTGTGTGAAATCATCATATTTACATGGAAAATAACTTTTTTTTTTAAAGTTTAAGGTCAACATAATTCAAACTGTCTTTCTACTTGCTGTGAAAGTTCAGTCGCGCAA
Source organism: Timema shepardi (assembly GCA_902151425.1). Taxonomy (NCBI): domain Eukaryota; kingdom Metazoa; phylum Arthropoda; class Insecta; order Phasmatodea; family Timematidae; genus Timema; species Timema shepardi. The sequence continues at coordinate 329,604 of CABFVX010000123.1, forward strand.
GTCATTCGTATGTAAAATTAAAATTAAATTTATTTTAAAGTTCATATTTTTAAGCATCACGCATTTGCTCGGGATATACGCATTATGTAATAATTACTCTAATGCATTGGGGAGAGCAAAGGTTGTGGTGGTAAGAAGTGTACACACATTTGCGTGGAGAGAGAGTAGAAAACCATTTAGGAAACACCACCCTCATTACACCCAACAGGATTCGAACCAAAATCTCCTTATCATCGGCAGTATAATCTATTGTGAAAGTGACGCCTTAGATTATGAGGTCACCGAAGTGGGTAGGGTCTACATGCTTCGAATATGTAACCATTTATATCAACCTATGGTTTAATTTTATTTTTTCTGTGCATTGCTAGAGTCTTAACTGATAACTCGAAAAGTTACTAGCAAAATGAATTAGTGCCCAGTGGCTTGGAAATGTATAGTAAGGCAGTGTAGAAACGCTGTACGATAATGTAAAGTAAGTAATAGTGAAGGAAGACAACCTGCAAGGATATTTAGATTAGGCCTGGATATAAAAACACACTTCTATCTTCATTACATATTACACTTCACACACTGTTTTGAATTTTCGGAGACGCTCCTTTATTATTAGAATAGACGCATTGAAAACACACAAAGGTAGGCTATAGAACTACATGTTTCTAGAATGATTTGAAATATGTAACTGTATGTGAGTTACATATTTCAAATCATTCTAGAAACATGTAGTTCTATAGCCTACCTTTGTGTGTTTTCAATGCGTCTATTCTAATAATAAAGGAGCGTCTCCGAAAATTCAACAGTGTGTGAAGTGCAATATGTAATGAAGATAGAAGTGTGTTTTTATATCCAGGCCTAGCCTAACTATCCTTTCAGGTTAGCTTCCTTCACTATCACTTACTTTACATTATCGTACAGCGTTTCTACACTGCCTTACCAGAAAAGTTACCAGATATACTTTAACGTATCCGTACGTCAATCTATGTGATTTTAAACTGTCACTTTTGATAGATATTATCAATATCTATAACATAACACTAATAATGTAACAAAATTATATATTTTTTTATCAACGTGTTTCATTACCCATTCAGGTTATACTTATGTATTAATTACGTAACATAATTACGTTAATGATTTTAGAGATGAGGAAAATTGTGTTTATAGTAAGAGTACCTGCATGTGAATTGAGGAAGAGTGGAAAACTGTTTTGGAAAACCCACTTTCACTCATTACACCCAACTGAGATTCGAATCTTGATCTCCCCGTCATTGGCAGTCTAATCTACTGCGAGAGTAGCGCCCAAGACCATGCAGCCAACAAAACGGGGGCTACCAATGTTGACCACAAAATAACCTATGTTTGTATTTTCTTAAAGTTAATACATATCAGATTGCTACTATGGGTGTACACTAAGTTGATAGATACGCAGACATAGCGGGAAGAGAACGCTTTAAGGGTGGGAGGCACGCGAGAAATGATCAGTGTTTTTGAAGTTTTTATAGAAAAACCTTTTTTGTACAAATTAAATAAAAAAAGATTCTAGTAAACACATAGATGTTAAATTGATTCACATACCCATATCAATAGTTGTTGAATAGATCTCAAGGGTATCCTGGAATGTTTTGACAACTTTATTATTTTATCTTCATTTAAAAAAAATTGTCAGCTTATGCCGCTATACTCCTTTGTCATAAGACCCGTGATGGACTTTGTGTAAGTTGCTGTCAGAGGGATCATGGTTCGAGTCTTAGTTGTGGGGCGGTTTTACAATGTGGTCTTACCATTCTCTCTTTTAGCCAAATTGGGATTAGTTTCTCATGTGTTACCCTCCTCATCCTCAGCCAATAAACTCAGTCGTTAATAAACCTCGTGTTAGGTAATTAAAATAATAATAATAATAATAATAAAGATTCTCCTTACAAAAAAGTATGAATTGTTTTTATTTCTCACACAATCAAGGTGGAACACAGTGTAATATACTGTAATTAATGACATTGAATAAACGTGAGAGTTTATCTGAGGCCTTTGTTCAATCAGAAAATAATTTCTTCTAATTACTTAAGATAATACCTTCTCTACCATTCAGTTTTTAAAGCACTGTGTGGATATGAAAATAACTCAGAATAATAGTAAAACATGGCGCACTGAAAAAAATAAATAGGACAACTTAAGAGCCCTTATCACCCCATGAATAGCACCAGGCTTAAGTAGATAATACAGCTCAAACAAGACGTCGCATCGTGGTTTATTTTATTTTTTATTTTACTTTAAATAATTGATACGATTCACAGCACCTCAGACTTTCTAGACCCTTTAGATGGAAATAGAGATAGCGACCAAACACACGTAAGATTATATGTGAAGCAAAAAATTACAGTTACAGAAACATTCCACCAAGGATCATAGATTAAGTAATGTACACTGTTACAGAAACATATTGAGTTAAAAGTAACACCTCTGTTCACTAAAAAGCATAATAATCAATTTTCCAGAACTCAATTAAAAATATATATATGCCAATTTCTAAGAAAGCATTGGTTTTATAAAAATGAATCTCAGATAAAAGTTTTTTTATATTTAATAGTACTACAACTTTGCAACTATAAGTTATTTATTATATCAAAAAGTTCGGAGATGTGATCAAATTTGTAGATAGGAGCTAATGTAAAGTACCCTTCAAGTTATTTTTACTGGAAAAAGAGATGCGCCATTTTGTTTATAATGTTAAACAGTGCATAGATAAGAATTTTTTTAAATCAAAATTGCTAGAGCCAACTTCTAGAAAATCCTTTTTTGGTCCTTCAGTAAACTCTCCTTAATTTCAAGGTTGGATATCTAATTCCAAAAGATTTTTCCGTGAACCTTATAAAAACCCTCTAAACCAAGTTTTAGCCCAATCAGTAAAACAACTACAGTTCTCGGCCGAGATACAGGCAGACGGATAGACAAACAGACGGATAGACAGATGGACGGAATCACGTAAACCACTTTTTCTGTTTCAGGGGGTCATGCAATGTCGACATTTATCAAAATCTCGAATTTGATTTTTTGACGATTACAACACAATATTTATCTCTCCGAGGGTCTGAGAGAAAGTAATACTGGTGAGACATAGACCAATGAAACCATTACCATATTTAAAAAAATTCAATAGCATTTAAAAAGATAATAATTTTAAAAGAAAAAAAAGGTACTAAGCTGATTCTAATGTCACTGTTATCAAGTTAATAATTCCTAAAAACGCACTCTGATACGTTTTCTGGTTCGAACGTAATCGTGTTTCTAAAATCTAGGTTAATCGGTCGCTAATGGGCTCTTAAACTATACCTGTAAATGTTAGGGATGATATATCCCGTTGATTTTTAACTGGCGCTTACGATCTCACTTGTTTCAAGGATGTCAGAACGTGCATCGCAATTTAACTCGGTGATGCTCACCTAATTGGAGCTCGCAGGTAGTCGTAGAACTACCAGCTGACACGGGAGCTGAAATGAGTCAGAATAATTATGTTGTGCAAAAGATTAACTGTGTAAGGCAGTCAACATTCTCACAGTTTGCCCTTATCTCACGTAGCCCTGAGCACGCGAACTTCTCGACTGGAATCCTGAAGTAACTGGGAGAATGGGGGGGCGGGGATGGGGGGGAGAGAAGTTTAGAGGAGGGAACTAAACCTCTACCATCCGCTGAGAAACAGAAATATAAATCACTAATTGTGTCAATCTTCTTTCTTCACTTTCAGATATTTTTTGAATCCACAGTGTTTTTCTATCCGTCCGTGCTTGCCGCTTATTTATTAACGAGTTAAAAGTTAAAAGGAAATGTTGTCACAGTTTTATGGGGGGAGAGAGTAACACATTATTTACATCATAAATAAAAAAAACACCCTCTATTCGAACAACAACTTCCTTGTCACAGGAAAACCCAAACATGACAAGTCGATTGCCTTTTCTAACGTATCTTCGTGGGTTTGTGTCTATCTCTCCACTCTCCACCACTTAGACTAAGCCGTTAAGGTTAGAGTGTAGGGAACGAGATTTTAGGTCAGTGTTTTTGTATATTTTTTTGATTGAAAAACATTATTTTGGCTAAAATAAATAGAATATTCCTCCATTAGAAACATAAGAGTTTAATTTTCTTTATATGGTGACTACTCTTTTTTTTTTAACTAGCACCGTGACTTACTACCCGTTCGGGTTACAAGCACTTACGCTCACATGTGTAATGGTAGGGTGATTGTGAGATGAAAAGGAGGACTTAGAGTTTAACGTGGGATTCAAACCACGGTGGAGGCCTGGCATTCCACACATTCACAAGTTGTGATTAATACACGTCTTGTCAGAGGTGAAGGGAAGGGTTTAGCAATCAGATAAATCTGTGCCAGGACCGAGGATTGAACCCTGGATCCTAGCACAGAAGTCTGACACCTTACCTCTAGACCACCAGGTCACCGTATTAACGTTGTTAAATATCTGTTAAGGGTGTTCTGGAATTTATTGACAACTTTGTTTCTTCATTTAAAAGTTTTTACTCTAATGCTGTTATGCTCATGGCAGATATTCAATAACTATTGACTTCACCATGTGAAGAAAATTAAATTCTATGTTCCTACTGGAGCAATGATTTATATTAGCAAAAAAAACAAAAACAAAAAAAACTGTTTTGTTATAAAAAAATATAAAAACACCGACCTTTTCTTACGTCCCCTACTATCCTAACTTAATATCGTTGGCGTTAAACTTACCAACATAAAAAGGAACCATATTTATTTCTGCTATCAGAAGTAGAATATATTTAGAAAGAGGTCGCCACTTTTAATTCTGTTACTAATAAAAGTACTCATTTTACAAGATATATTATTACAGCAATTTCATTCTGACCTCAAAAGTGAGGTCAGAGGGCCACTGAAAGGTTACGCTTTGCCTTCAGCCAGAGATACAATTGTAAACATTATTTTTTCTTACTATCTAGATATTAAAATATAGTTGAACTTTAAAAGTTATATAAAAAATGAATGCATGTCTTAGTAGTGTTTATAAAAGCGAAGAATCACTATGTATACCGGAGAAGTAAGATTTTATCCAAGCTGCAGGTTGTAGTGCGGATTACCGTCTGAAATTATCAGTCGGTAGATTTTTTTTAGCACTACGTCTTACTACCCGTTCGGGTTATAAGTATACGTAATGATTACGCTAATGGTTTTAGGAAGGTTATATTTAAATATAGCGTACCCGAATTTGCGCGGAGGAAGAGTGGAGAACCGTTAAAAACATCCTCAATACACCCAACTGTGATATGAACCTCGATCTCCCCATCACCGGCAGGTTAGTCCACTGCGAGAGTAGCGCGTTAGACCGTGCGGCCACCGCATCAGGTCAGGTTGGTAGCCGTTAATAGGATGTGCGTCTGGAGCTTGAAGACGGTGGTTGTGTTCTGCTCAACGGCTAGTATTTCCTTAACTATAACGTTGTTTATGTCAACTGCTAGATGAACGTAGTGGGTACGTACAATAGTCCCATGGCTTCTTTGGTGCTGACTGACAGCTGACGGCTTTGAAAAGTTACAGACCAAATTATGTATCCCCATGCCGAACCTTATAATCTGCAAAAACATGTGTTTAGCAGCTGTCACTTTTGACAGTCAAAATTTAGGTATATACCTAAATGCTGACTGTCAGAAGTCAGCTGTGAGCTGTCAGTCAGCACCAAAGAAGCCACGGGGCTACTGTAGCTTTAAGTACATAGATGGGTGCCGATTGGCGGGAAATCAATTGTTTCATAAATTAAGGGTACAAAACAATTAATAAATAAACATACCAGAGCAAGGTTCTTTATAGCGAATTAATAGTTTTATTGTCATATTGTTTCTTCTTTGATATATTAACAAGCCGATGTGGTATCTAGCAAAAAATATAATATTATATTTCTTTTTATAGTTCTAAATATAAAGCCATATGTAACGACCATTTTATTACAACAGTTAAAGATGAATACACTCTCTAATCTATTCATCTATCTGGAAAAAGGTTTGCCACTTGGGTTCAAATAGTTTAAATTATTGGTAACCATAATTGATATATGAAAATAAAATTAACAGACTGAAATATAATTATAGACAAATAACTTTTTTTTGTTGTTGTTCAGGTTACAACTAAACACAGTTTTTATGGTTATGGTGACCATTCAAAATGTCGCAAAGTATCCTGTTAAATGTTGCGTGACATCGTTTAGCTGTATTCAGCCATTTCAGTTTTTTTTATCCCATCCTAATACGAGTATAAACGAACTCATATCAAATAATAGTGACAGATTACGACTTTGTTGTTTCAGAGTTGACGCGATTAAATGCTAATGCAATAATGGTTTGTCCGACAAAAAACACACAATCACAACCATTATCCTTCGTTTCTTTCAACCATTAAATCCTTTTGAACGTAGCGCTTTAGTATTGATAATTAACAAACATAAATGTACCGCAAAGGTTTATTTTTACGTACCATGCTTATATTTATAAATGTTGCTAAAGTTTTTTTCAATCTAGATGTTTCAACAAACTGGATATTTAATGGATTAATATATAGGAGGAAGGTGTGGTTTTGAAAAATAGGGTATCTTGGGGCAGGTGCACCAGTATCAGTATGGATAAGAGATGGGAAAACTACCTCCTGGTGCACCCGACTGGGATTCTAACCTCAACCTACCCGCCATTAAGAATCCAATATACCTATCCTGGAATTTCTACTCCTTAGACTAAGTAACCACCGATGAAGGTGTAGCTTTAACTGAGAGTGTCTATTTCCCCTCAACATTATTTAGTGACTTACTTCTCTCATATAATGGTTTTGAAGTAAACCAAAGAGCCTATATCGGTATTTATATCAGAATAAATGTTATTTTAACGACATGAAAAATGTTATTACAAAATGCTGCGTTGGTAATTAATTTGACTAAGTATCAAAAATAATATTATAAAATTAATAACATGTAAAGGCGTGCGAAGCTTCGAAATGTAGAAATTAAAGTTCAAATCTCCTTCTTTTCGATTTTGAAACCCATAAAGAGCTTTGATTCTTTGAAAAAGTTTGAAGGAATAACACTTCTATATATTATTAACAAATGTGAAGTATTTCACTAAATATGGTATATTTCAGAAAATTATTATTTTTATAACATATACTAAACAGTCTTTTATCACCAAATAGTAATTTAAAAAAGCATGTAATTGAGTAAAAGAAAACTTATAATATTTAATATCCTCTACATTAATAATTTTCAAAAACAAAATACTTCTTAAGTTGTAGCATAAATTAACGGTATGAAGCAAATAAAATATAATAAATAATGTTTTTTAAACGTATCCAATATTTAGTCCTTGATATAATAAATATATCTGTTTGGAATTATTATGACGAATTCACAAGTGTATTAATATACACAAAATGCTTTTCATAGCTTACCCGGTATTTGTTTTTTATTCAAAATAGCTGATACCGAGAGTGTACAAGGCAGAAAACGAGGACCAAAATAAAACTTAATTTTCGACTTTTGCTTTGACTTTGATTTTTGTGTTTCAAGCTTACCCTTGAATTTAAAAAGCTACTTTCACACCCATACTTACAGGCCACCTTTTTATTTATGTATTTTGTTTGATTATTATATACAGATAAACAGGTAAAATTAATATATTAGCTCACAGTGGCTATTCATATAGCCCTAGCTTAAAATTACGATTTTATCTTTGATTAAACCCATTTCTCTGGCCGCATGATCTTAGGCGCCATTCTCACAATAGACTAGACTTCCAAAGACGGGGATATTGGGGTTCGATCCTGGTCAGGTGTACTGAGGATTATTTTTACTAAATTATTTTACACTCTCCTTCCATGGAAATGTAGTTACACTTACTCTAAATTCAACCTTCCTAATTCCTAGCATATTAGTGTAATTAATACTTACATGGGCATATAATCTGAACGGGCAGTAAAACGGGGTGCTAAAAATATGTATTTTTGATTAAAATCTTGTTATTAACTAGACGCTATGTTTCAACTAACTGTTCAAGGCCTTTAATATTATTAAAGACAGAAATAAAAACTTAGCAATAATAAAACCATACCAGTTTACTACAATAAAGTAAAATCAGTCCAATAAAAATATGTAGCTACTGTTATGTTCTTGCCACGTTTAAAAATGTCCAAATATAGTGTCGAAAGATTTTTGTACACCTTATATCATCACTGAGGGAACTGCAGATTTTATGGAGAAAAGCTTTATCTTCACTATCTCTTTCTCTCAACTAACTGTTGACAAATCTTCTCACTCTCAGTTATATCAAGAGGTAGTGTGCTGGAGTAAGAAGAAGCTACTGGCAACCTCAATTAACCAGCGTTGCAAAATATGTATTATATTTGAGGAGAGATTGACCACACGAAAACAAAAAAAACTACAACACTGTTGTTCCACAATAGTAGACATGCCGTCCCCTCAGAGATGATATTCAATGTAGTAGACAAACTAATTACATTGACAAGTGTTTCAGAATTTCTCTCCCACATTACATAAGAACCCCATTTTGTGGATTAAATCAGAGAAAGTAGCTCAGAGGATTACTATAAAAATCCAATTTCCTTAAAATCTATCTGAAAGGACACACATACTTCCCTTGATTAGATAGATGTAGTACTGTTAACGTTTTAAATTTTTACTATAAGTATTTAAGTACCTTAATTTAAATATAGTTTATGTAGAAAACCTCAAGTTTAAATGAACAAGTTAACTTTATAGCATTAATTTATTATTAATATGTTTTCAGTCAAAGTATTCTTTCTTCTCTTGCCATAGTGTTGATTTGGGAAACCGACAAAATTTTACGCGAACATTGGTAGGAGATGAGGTATGAAGATGGGGAAAGAGATGAAGGATTCTAAATAGGTAGATGAAATAAATGATAAAATGTTAATAAATACGCATAATGAACTCATGACATATTTCTATAAGGCAAAAAGTCTTTAAAGTGATAAAACTAACAGTATGCTATGCTATAAAATTGTATTGGTAAGGTTTAGTAAAATAAATAATTTATAATATTAAATAATGCTTGTTCTGTCGTAAATTGATACAATATTCGACCTTTCAGGTCCACGCTGATGGTCACATGGCTTAAATGTCAAACTCATGTAGTCTGGTTTGACCAGTGATGGGCAAATTCGGGATCCGAAATCAGGACAGTTGTACTGAGGGTAGATTTTAATAAATGGTTTTTCACTTTCATTCTTGACAAATGTAAATATATTTCCACTAAAATTATACCTTCCTCATCTCTAAGCCATAAGTGCATAGTGTATGTATTTTGTATATAGCCCGAATAGGTACTAAGATGGGGTGGGAAAAACCAACCAAACAAAATAACTTTCAGAGATTTATACAAAATGGTTACAGCTTTATGTAAAGCCGTATATAAAACCCATCCGTGCCCAAACCGTTATCTGAAGGAATAGAGAGGGTTGAATAAAATTAAGATAGCATAAAGAGATAATTTTATTTCACACATCTACAGCCTAAACATTGTCTGAATGAATTAAGAAGATTAGTATACAATTAAAAATGAACCCTTCTTAAATAAATACTTCAATTTCGTTAAAATTGATCAATTTTATCCTTGGATAATATAAAACTATCTTAGTAATATATATTATGAACTCTTATTTTATTATTTTAATTTATAAAATGAGGATTCATGATTATTATTTACCATACAATAATAAAGAATTTAATAACATATTTTTCATGTCATATAATACACATATTATATATATATATATAATTTATAAAATAAGATATATTACAAATCATACTATACACAAACCAGTCGGTGTTCCTGGGATAAAGTGCTTGTCTCAGGACCTGAAGCTCGCGGATTCAAACTCGGCTGAAGTCAACGGATTTTTATCGAGCAGGAAATTAAACCAGAGAGGAAACAGAACTGTTTGTTTCATGTCAATTGGGACAGGTAAAAGATCGTCTGGAATGTATATGAGATAACTTTCCGAGCAAAATATGTAAGCTATTTCTAAATAAATATCTAGTAGAACTCTTTGCGGAGAACAACGGGAAAATACCTCACTTCGCGACTCCCTAAGTACATGCACTTGATCCCAGATAGAGGGAGCGGGAGTCACTAACCAGCTGATGGTCCGAGTGCGTGCGCTGCTCCGGATGGATAAGGGAGTACATCAGGACCGATCCTCAGGTTGAATACTCACTTTTATATAATATTTAACTACGGCAACTACTACCTCTTGAACTGTTAGTGTTACTGTGGCATAGCCCATTATTGTCCTAAACCCTTCATGTAAACCTAGAATCTGGTCCTGCCCCAATTGAGGAGAGTAACAGGATGAGAAGGAACTGGGTGAGGTTGGGGGAGGGGGTTCAGAGTAAGGTAAATGGCATTTTACAACTGTGAACCATTCACGCTTTTCTCATCAAACGATCACTTTCGACAATAGGTATCAAATTGTACGCGTTGAATAGCCGGATGTGACGTTTTCGACCAGCAATCGCAAACACTATGTCTGGGGTCGGTCAGGGTTGAAAGCACGGATAGTGTACCTGACTATAGTATGAAAGGCAGAGTTTGGATCAATACTTAACGCGTCCCGATAATGTTTTCTTTTTACCAAGGAGATTATACGCCCTCTTTACAGTTGAATGCTGGTGAAATTATTTAAAATTTCCCCCTATCTTATACGCTTGGTATATCATAATTAATTGATAGACTGTACTGAAATTAGATTACGAATAGTAATAAAAGTCTATTTAGAATAAGTTGAGAGTGAATCCAAACAGATCGAGATCAATTTTACACTCAATATTGTAATACTATTTATAAAATATTTAATATTTAGGTAGTGTAATATATTATGTGAAGTTTTTTTAAGTTAAGATGAGAGATATCACGAGTTAAGGCCAGTATTTTTGTAGTTTTTATAATAAAACGTTGTTTTTAGGTAAAATAAATAAATTATTGGCTACATAAATACGTTTAGTCTAATTTTATACTAATAATTATCCAAACCGTTCTTGAACATTTATCATGAGCATGATAAGCGACTCTTTAATTTTGAGGGTAAATTTATCAATTTACACAGTTCCCTTTATTATGCAAATTTTTTTAAATAAAAATGCTATAAAAAATTTAAAACTACCGGTCTTAACTCCCATCCCGTCCATCTATCCTTAATGTTCACTTAGTAAATACACATACTACCTACAAGATAACTTGGCCTAGGAGAGTACGTCTAATATTACACATATGGCTCTAGCGGTTAGTTATTTACTACTATGAAAAACAAGACGAACCCGTGAGTAGGATGCACCCCGTGTTTTAGAACGAGTGACGCAGGCGTCCTTTCCTATTGGTGGAAGGGTTTCTTGTCGTAATGTGATTGGAGAGCCTTCTTGGAGTTGCAACGTGATTTCTTTAGCTATGTGAAGTTTCACAACAGTCGTCTGAGCCAGTGACATGTTAATTAATCTCGTGTGTATGATCCAATTAGCAATCAGACGCTTCACAACACGAGTCACCGGTTGGCATCTGGGGCCCTCGCGCTGGCTTTCAACGCTCTTTCATTCCCCTTCTATCCATCTAGGTCTAAGGGCCAGTTTCATAGTCAAATTTAGTACGCCTCAAGTGCGGCGCTACACTAAGTTCATGACGACACCTACCTAAACCAGAATGGAATGGGCCTGTTTCTTATGCGAGAACGGCCCATTCCATTCTATTTTAGGTAGGTGTCATCTTGTATTTAGTGTAGCACCACACTTGAGGCGTACTAAATTTGACTATGGAACTGGCCCATACTCTCTTATATTAAGCATAGTTCAATTCAATATTCCTTCCTACATTCTCTATCCAGACCATGCCCTTACATTAAACCTATTTACATTTTACATCCAACTAATGCTCTACATCGTCAAGTATAAATTAAGATTGAGGTTAATACCTTCTTAGCAGAAAGGTTTGAGTTTATCTTTCTCTCTCTTTCTTGCTCATATATAATAATTAAATCTTAAGATTGGGATCGAGGTTATATAAATAGTATACCTTCTTTAAATTCTTAAGATTGCTATACGAACAGAAAATATGGGTTTAGCTCTCTCTCTCTCTTTTTTGCACACATGTAATCTTTAAATCTGTGTATGGTACAGTCTGTAGGTATTTCAGTATTTAAAAAACGCGTACTTATCCAGATATGTAGTAGGTCCTTGTTGCAAGACGTTAAATCGACGTCTGTACGCGGGACCAAAGTTTGTTCCAGGCAGGAGCACTCTCCCTACAAGTTCAAGGTCGACAAAGTTGCGTTTATCAGAAGCATCAATCCCCCCTCCCTATTCTTCCCCCTCCCCTTCAGAACAAAGTACATGATACGTCTTGTATTTCTAGAGCTCCTGTAAGCACTTAATACAGTCCCAGTACAACGTCTTACTTGTCTTGTCTTCATCCAGAAGGTCCTCCTTGGGATTCTCGCACGCGCGTGCTTTAAGGGTTGTCTCCGTTCTTCGGTGCAGCTCTCGACTGAATGGCTTCCCAGCAACCCGCTATACGATTCACTGTACCCGCACTCGTCCGTCTAGGTTTGCCTAATGGACGGATGAGTCTAGTACATTTTAGTGTCGGGTTTCAGGATAATAGTGACTTAAACTGTCTAATAGGCCTACTAGTGGGAGGATCTGGAGGCTGATTTAATCAAGAGCGTTCATCATAGCAGGCCTAGCTCGGCTCCCGGCTCACATCTGCCTGTGTGTGTGTGTGTGTGTGTGTGTGTGTGTGTGTGTGTGCACGTGCGAGGTATGGGAGCAAAAGGGAAAAGTAAACACCTACGATATACCAGAAATGTGCGCAGTGCAATTCGTATTTAAATAATTACGTGAAACTTTCTGAGGTGACGGTCGATGGACAGAGAGACACAGTTTCTTATTAATAGTTACTGTGTGTCCCTATTATGACAAACTGAAGATTTATTCACAGTGCTTATCTGTGAAGCAATTCTAAAATGTTCAAACACGCCCTTTTCAATGCAGTTTTTATCCAAATAATATCATTTAATATTTCAACAATATTCAGTATTAGGGACATCAACTATTAACTCTTTATCTCCAATCATAAATGATCCACGCTCAATAGTGTTCGTGTAAGTTTACGATTTCTAGCCGACTGTATCACAGCAATGATTGGCATGTGATGAACTCTCTTAAGATCTCGCCTGAAGAGAGAGAGAGAGGCAGAGAGGGAGATAGATGGAGAGATAAAGAGCGAGAGAGAGAGAATGGGAAACCTCATCATGAGAAAATACTTTGCGCGCATCTATCAAAGGTTAAACTTAGTCCTCCGTAATATTAACCAACACACTAACGCACACCAATCTCTACCACAACCAGCTTCAGTGGCCGCATTTTCTAAGGCGTCCTTCTCGCAATAGACTAGAGATTGCCGATGACAGGGATATCAGGGTTCAAATCCCGGTCGGGTGTACCTGGGGTGGTGTTTTCCTGAATGGTTTCTCACTCTCCCTACATGCAAATGCGAGTACACTTATTCTAAATCCAACCTTCCTCATCCTAAACATATTAACTTAATTATTACTATGTGCGCAACCCAAACGAGCTGTGAGATGGAGTGTTAATAAAACCTCTGTCGGAATCATTAATAGTGAAATTATTCGTTTTGTTTTCATTTTATACCACACCAGTACTTTTATTTATTCTTTCTCTGTTTATATGTATATGAAGATTGAGGGAACTAAAGAGAAAGTCAAACATAGAGAAAGAAATACGATGAAGTGAGAAAGAAAAATGAAGACATAGAAAGACAGAACTGATTACAGAAATAACCAAACAGCTATATAAATAGTTGTTTAATGAGTTTATTGAGTAGTGGTTGACCTATAGACATCACGACACTTTTTTTTTATTAAGTCAATAAAATGTTCACCAAAAACTGTGTGTTGGGCTAATTCGTAAGAAAAACCTTCTCCCATTTTGTCACCTCAGCCACAAACTTTGTATTTTGATTTATTTCGAAGACGATAAAAATTAATTTGAATGAAGGACACTCAGTACATAAGGATAGTTAAATACTTTGAACTATTTTGATTTCACAAGAGTAACCGCTTTAGTTCGTGACCATGTATATGAAAAATGACATAAATGTGTTGATTCGAGCGGATATAAACAACAACAGTAGCAAAAACAATGTTAATAATAGTAGTAATGATAGTAATAAAAATCAGGTCAGTTATGTTTGTTTATTTGCCATTTTTAACTCTTTGAATAAAGTAATGATAAAAATATAATAATACTGACTAGATAATAATAATTTTGTATCAATTGTCGTATAGTCGAACGCGTTGCCAGTAGCAGGAAGATTGGGGTTCGAATCTTGATCGAGGGTTTATTCAAAAATTTGTTTCTTTTCCTCCCTCCATGAAAATATGGATACATTTCCCTTGATACGCTATTTTACTCTTCCCTACTCAATTAGAAAATAATAATAATGATAAATACCAAAATAATAATTTTAACTGTTAATTTTGTATAGTAAGTAAAGCTAATTCATAATTGAATCAACTATCTTTTTTCTGCTCGTCCACGTTGGTTGTGTGTGCTATCCATCCATCCTCGATGCTTTTGTATTTGCTTGTAAGTTGAAAATAAAGGCTTTTACAAATATATTATCATTTTCTTAAGCATGTTTAGATATACTTTACTTGTCAAAGTGCCAAGGACTATTTGCGAAGTGAACGAAAGTTGAACTGTTTTTAAACAATCCTTTCAACAGTTTTAAAAAGAGAGGTCGAATTTAGCACGAAGCTATTATAGGTTTGAAAGCGCTATTTAATTTGAATGCATGACGAGTAAACATAAATAAGTGAAAAAAGATCAATCAAATTTATATATTACACAGCGTCTCACTACCTCTACAGGATATATACATTTAAATACACTAATGGGGTAAGAATGAAGAAGGTAGGATTGATAGAAAATGTACCCGAATTTGCGTGATGGGAGAGTGAGAAACCATTAAATAAAAACACAACTTCAGTACATACGGACGTAAATTTAATCGCAATCTTTGCATAGCCAGTAGGTTATACAAGAATATGCTTGTTTTTTTTTAGCATTTAGCATTCTACATTACTACTCGTGAATGTTATAGGCTTATCTATTAATTACGTTTATGTTTTAGGGAGGTTATATTAATAAGAAGTGTACCCGAATTATGTGGAGGGAGAGTGGAAAGCCATTTTGGAAAAAAAAACCTCAGTACACCCGACTGAGATTCGAACCTCAATCTTCCTATCATCAACATTATATTCTGGTGCAGGAAAAGCGCGTTAAATCATGCGGCCACTGAAGTGGCTGCAAGACGATTCTGACGCCTTAGTCCACGTGCCAACTGAAGGGTTTGTTAATCAATTATTTTCGAAAACAATTACAGTAGATTCCAAATCACACTAAATCCGCCAACTTTCTTGCACCGTCAAAACACGAGAACCCTCCCTCGCTGGGATAGAACCAAGCACTCTAATAGGGGGAGTTGGGCAGTGATTGAAGGCACAACGTGATTATCTTGGATCACTGGTGGATAAGAAATTATAAGTCAATATTTACAATGCTCTCGGCAGTTTATGAACCATAAAACTCAGTTTGAGGCCGTGGTTACATTGAATGTCTTCTGGACCTTTCATTCGATACGTCATTAAGTTTCTTTTA
Organism: Timema shepardi; assembly: GCA_902151425.1. Lineage (NCBI taxonomy): Eukaryota > Metazoa > Arthropoda > Insecta > Phasmatodea > Timematidae > Timema > Timema shepardi. The sequence continues at coordinate 345,371 of CABFVX010000123.1, forward strand.
ATCTGACGAGCTTCAATTTAACATTTTATTTCCCTACACAACTATTTTATAGCGAATTAAACAAACCCAGACATGAGGCATTAAATAATACTATTTAGAAAATACGTTCGACTATATCGTCCCAATCTTTAAAATAAAAATATATCAACTGAACCAAAATTCTTTATTTAAAAACTCCAATTATCGTTATTTTCTTTTAAATAAGGTGGTTTTCAAAGGCTATATTTGGCTACTTATCTTTTATTGAAATTTAGGTGAAGTAAATTTTTGTTTCATATTTAATTTTTTTCATATTATAAATATAAAAAAGTTACAGGTTGACTCGTCAGTTGTAATTTATAAGCATCACCACACGATAGTAATAAAACATATTAAATATACTTTAATCGCTATAGAATAAAAAAATAATTGAGGTTCTAACATTAAAAATGGCCAGAAAATACTATTTGCAGTGCTTATTCCTATAATATTTATATTACAGCTATTGTATATTATAATTATTATTATTATTATTATTATTATGTATTACTCGTCTACGAACGGAGCTCAAGTAGTTGGTTAGTGTAAATGTTTTATATAAAAAAGGTTTGTAAATATTTAAAATCAGATGTATTTTTATTAATTATTCTATGATTTGTAGGTAGAGTTTACATTAATTATTTTCCGTCCTTTCTGCAAGCGTATAGGAGTTTAGTTAAGAAAAATTCATCCCAATTCTATGATTTTCCAAAAATAATGCTACTCTTATTAGCCTTTTTCTTCTGTCTTCAAATTATTTTGCTTGTTTTGAGGATACAAAATTAGTAGGGTAAATTTAAAAGGAATGAAACAGTATTTGCTCAAGCGGCAATGCTTGATAGAAGAAAACACCATCCAATGATTCCAGTTGAGATTCAAACCTTGGTCTACTAATTCAGGTCTAATAATTTCTTTTTACAGCGTTAGATTAGTTAGTGTTATTTTCGGAAGTATCAAAGAGACCAAAATACTCTTAGCACTAAATATAAAGCAGTTACAAATGCTCTTTTAAATGTATGTACTGTACATATATCATTAAGATCATCAACTAAGTTTATACGGATCGTGATTAATAAATAAATCAATAAAAAACTAAAAAACTTTAGTGGGACGGATATAAATAACATATTTAAATTATGTTATAGCGGCTATACCCGAACAAATGTGTTTATGATTTTAAAAGTAGGAATACATTTGTAATTTAATGTTAGACATGAAAGGTTTGAAATAGCTATATTTCACAAAAGGCTTGTTAATTTCAATATTTATATAAATTGCGTGCATAAAACTAAATATCAGTCTAAAATATAAAACATTACAACTATTTACAGCGACATAAGTTTAAATTATATTGTAATAATATTTAGAGCTTTAAGTGTCCAAAAGCATCCAAAAGGTTCAAAAAAGTGTTAATTAGCTTCGAAGTACCTACCTGCGATATTTATGAATGACCTGCAAAGGAAGACACTTCACATGACCACTCACACACTGCTGTCACTGACACACTGAACTAACTGTCCGGCTGCTGGTCGGTACGGCCTTCTTTATATTCCACCTACACTGCTCGCCACTAAGCCTACCTCACCTACGTTTCTTTATGCTCACCGACCTTTCATTATGAGTGAGGTTAGTCTGGGGTGAAACTATCTTTATATTCCACCTACACTGCTCGCCACTAAGCGCCCCCCCCCCCCAATAATTTTCCTTTATACTCACCTTTAATTATGAGTGATATTAGACTGGTATTAATCTATCTTTATATTCCACTTACACTGCTCACCACCTCACCTAGTTCGCCCTCCCACCATTTTTCTGTATACTCACCTTTCATTATGAGTGAGGTTAGACTGATATGAATCTATCTTTATATTCCACTTACACTGCTCACCACCTCGCCTAGCTCCCCCTCCCACCATTTTCCTGTATACTCACCTTTCATTATGATTGAGATTAAATTATATTTAATATTTGCTTTATATTATCTAAAGTAAAATGTCCCAATACTTTATCCCTGGCAGAGTTTGTTTGGTGCCAAATTATTATCAAAGCTTTTATGACTAAAATCTTTATATTTAATCATTATGTAATACACTTTTTAAATATACCAGCCACTATGGAATTACTTGGTTGAAAGTAGATTGTTTATTCTTGGAGACCCTTTGAGCTTCCTTCAACTTCCTAGTTCCTATATCCCTGTGACTATTCTATACCTTGTTGAGGTCATTACAGTTCATACACTCGTACGTGTGGCTCTATGGCCATGTGGGTCATTGAGACACGCGATTGACTGATATAGTATGTGTGGAGTATTGTTTGTTTGCATACCCATAATATTTCTCCCCTCTCATTTGATAACTATTATTTAGTAACATTAATAATTGTCATACAATATAATATATTCTTAGTTTAAGAGCGTGTACTTTTTTTGGGTGCAAATAATCATTAATTTAAGGTGTGCAGATATTGTTTCATATTTTGATAGTATTAAATCAATTACACTTTTTAATTTTATCGATAAGTTCTACCACTACTATTTTTGTGAACAGTAGACCTCGTACATTTCATGTTATAAAGATTTATCATTGGATTCCAAGCTGAAATACCTCCTTTAATTTCTATTTATATGTTTCCTTAAATATTAAGCTAAACAGAAAACAAATTAATATTATACCAAATTGTAAATTACGTGCTTAAGTCGTTAGTCTCGTAGTAGATGCCAACATTAAAACATACATTTACACAAGTCGTTTGGCCCAGGTTTATAGAAAGTTTCTGCCAGTTTTTGTTAAAATTGGTTAACGAATATGGTGGCAATCATGAAACTAACAGACGAAATGAAAAACTAGTGTGTTAAAACAAAACTTTTGCCCCACTTACATAACATAGATCTTAATGGCTTGGGAATTAAAGGGAAAAGAGTGTTGAAATAAACTACTTGCATGTGAGGGAATCAACTATATTGCAACATGAGCACCCAGAAATGGGTGAAAAGAGGGGCTCCAGCCCCCTTATCAGGCTGCAATATTTACTACATTTTTTTGGTTAATTTTTATTAAAAAATAAAAATTATGTATTTGTGAATTACCTGCAATTTGCTATCATCAACTTTGAACCATTAATATCCAAGTTAACAGAAATAAAAATGATGAAATGTAGATTTCCTCCCATTCCTATGTTAACAGCTTCCTTTTCATTTTGTTCTGTTCAATAAACTTGGAAAAAATACAATGTTTCTATTATTCAATGGGTACATCTATAGCTACATTTGATTTTTTTTTTTAATTTTCAGAAACTTTATTCTTTGAAAAAATCGGCCAGTGAAACTCATGTTCAGATGCTCTAAAACTCCCTCCCACAAGTTTAAATTACTGAAATTTTCTCTCAAGGAGGGGGTGAGGGGGTCACCCTGCATCAGATGGCACTCTAATCCGGCCCCCATTTGTAAAACCTACATGGGTGCCTTTGAGTGCAGCCATTCAAGGCCAAACCTAGGTTTCTTGAGGTCAAAGTCACGTAGACTCTCAACACAATCAACATGCCAGCTGAAACATTAATTTTGATTATACGCCGGCTTGGCGGTGACTGTGACTATCAGTGTATGCAACTACCTTGTGGGCAGCCCATCTATAACAGGGATAGCCAAACCTTTTGGGTTTCAGCTATTTTTACTTTCTCTTGACACCTCAGAAAGAAAGTATTGTGATCACCAAGAAAATCGAAAAAAGGATTTTGATAAATGTCAACGTTTCATAAACCCCTGAAAAAAAAGTTGTATTCGCAATGCCTTTGTACCTCGACCTCGAGCCAATTGGACTACAACTTGGTATTTGGGGTTTTCATAAGGTCACCCCAAGGGGTTTTTGGAAATAGATATCCAACCCTAAAATTAAAGGTAGTTTACTGAAGGCCCAAAAGAGAAAAAAATCCTTGAAAAACTCGCTCTTACGATTTTGGTTAATTTATATCTAGACACGGCTTATCATCATAAAAAAGATGAAAATGACTTTGATGGTACTTTAAATATGGACTTTTTTTATTTTAGCCTACATTATTTCTCCACAATTACTTTGAAATAGGTGAACTGGTGGTCTAGGGGTAAGGTGTCAGACTTCTGTGCTCGCGGCCGGGGCTCAATCCTCGGTCCCGGCACAGATTTATCTGATTACCAAACCCTTCCTTCACCTCTGACAAGACATCGTGGGAATGTGGGGAATGCCAGGCCTTCACCGTGGTTCGGATTCCACGTTAAACTGTAGGTCTTCCTTTTCATCTCACAATCACCATACCATTACACATTAGCGTAAGTGCGTATAACCCGAATGGGTAGTAAGACAGCGGTGCTAATAATAATAATAATAATAATAATAATAATAATAATAATAATAATAATACTTTGAAATGTAAAATAACTTATCAGTTTATATTTGCATTACTATTAAAGATAAAAAGTTTTTATTTGAAATATATTTTTATAAAACCAATAGTTTCTTAGCTATAATCAAATATATATACTTTTTAATTCACATATTTGAAAATGAATTTGATTCTTATGTTCTTTGGTGGACAAAGATGTTTCTCTTTTCTCAATTTTTCAGTAAGAGTGTTCCTAGTTCCTAATGCCATAGATTAAGTAAATAACGGTGTAAATTATTCATTTATAAGCTTTGGTGTTGTGTTTCTACAAATGTATATACCTATTATTTCGTTTCACAAATCTGACAAGTTTTTAGTAAATCTATATTTTAAGATAGATAGGAAGTCTGTGTGGTGGACGTACCATTTATATTTCCTATAAAACTTTGATGGCCGATAATTAAATTATAAAACAAAGCATTGAATTTCTGGTAAGAGTAATGAGAAATATCACAAAAAGAAAAATTATGTATTTCTACAGTTTTTTTTATAAACATCAAATCGTAAATATAATTTAATAAATAACAGATAAATAGTTACTAGCATAAAACAAAAAATAAAAATAAAACTAGTTTTTTAACATGTGTATAGTTTTGCTTATTTACAAACACTTAACACTGCAGTCCAGTAATGAGTCGATCATGTTGCAAGTCGTACGATGCTACTACTATACTCAAACAATAATCAAATGATCAACAGTTATGCGGTCTTGATGTTTTGTTTTTATCGTATTTATTGTAGAAAATGTTGATTCACATAAGTAGGTATATCTCAAAAATTATGTCAAATAAAATGCAATTTATTGGATATTCAAAACCTATTGGTCAAATAAAACAGCCAGAACACAGGAATATCACTCACTACCAGTAGCTCTTTCTTTTAGTAATATGTCACACACAGTTTATCTTCACTATTTATTATTCAACTTTATTTGGATCTCCACCGACTAGTTCCTCTATTTTTCAAATGAATTTGCCACATGTTCCGTTTTCACGTTCTTGAATGTAAATGTCATAAAAGTACTCCAGCTTTGAATAATATAGGACCCTTTTTTCAAATTCTTCATGCAAGGCAGCCCATTGCTCTGCAAATCACTCGAATTCAGCAAATAGTTTACACCTAGACACTTCTTCAACGCATTTGAAGTTCTCTAAGTCTACGTCCAAACATTTTGATTCTTTCTTAGAACTTTCTGTTAAAGCTAATAGCATATATCAGAGATTTACTATTTTCTTATAAGCTGACATTTAGTTAATTGAGTTTTTCAGTGATATTACAAAGCATTATGATTTCCGCCGCCCATATTTCAACTCATCATAATGTTCTCCTAGTGATGTTTAAACTTTCTGATTGGTGGAAAAAGTTACCTTAACCTCCTTAAGGACAGAAAAAGACTGATCCAGCGTACATCTGTGTACAGAAGATTTCCATACTCAGCCCCGAAATTCTAGAAATGGCGTATTTGTAGGTTTCTGACTCGAGTCGAGCTCACAATTATTTTAAATGCTGAGATCAAAACCTTATTTGAACTATTTTAGCACTTCCTGATGGATAAAACAGTGTTACAACTTAAATATGGGTATGTCTTCATCTGCTTTGCAGACCACAGATTATCGGTTATTATGAACACTAACTTTGTAATGATATTGGTTTAGATCCCTCTAAAATATGTAAAAAGTCATGGATGAAGGTAATTTTTCTTTAAAGTAACACAACCGAAATATTATCACAACAATATTATATCGAGAAAGAATCCATACTTTTACAACTTATATATAGAAAATGTTCTGTCGTTAATTAAACCTTTGAAAGAATTTAAAATGTATTGACCTCTCGTCTGCGCTTTTAGTAGAATGATCGCCACTAGCTCTTCTCTGGACATGATTTCAGGAAATAACAAAACAACTCTGATGAAAATACACATTTGCGCTGTGTCAGTAGAATCTGTATGGTCATCGAACTGCAGATACAGAAAAGTACACTTGTGTAGACCTTTCTGAAATTAGTTCTCCAAGTTCTTACCCATGATATCCACTCTCCTTAGCACAGTGTATCATGACAAATAAATGTCTCTGATATAAGATGGCATCTCTAACTCCTTTTTAAATTCATTGAAAAGTACTTATATGGCTTTACAAAAAGTTTATTTGATGAACTCTTCATCTTCAAAGGATTTTATTTCGTTTCATAAGAGATTCAGTAATATTAAAGGACGCTAATGTCCCCTACCCCCCACCTTTGACTTACCATCAGTATCTATAAAAATAGATCACTGGGTGCTCAACGTCAACTTGAATTTAAAAAATATTGGTTTTCCAAAGTTCACTTCCCTCAGTGAAATTAGTAGAAAATATTTTATGAATAGTATTAAAGTGTTTTCATGCGTTTGATTTATTAGGAAACTCAACCTTAGAGGTACACATAAAAAACACACACACACATCTGTCGCCATTGTAAATAATAACTCTTTTTGACATTCACTGTGAGTGAGATGTTTCTGGTTTCTTCTGACTACTACTGGTTAACTCGATTTGATGGGAACTTCTAACGGAGAACCAACACTGACATTACACGATAGCATTGACAAAATAATAATGACAATTCAGATAAAGCCTGAACAACACATATATTCATCATCTGTGACAGTGCACTATAGACTAGAATAGAGCTCTACTGACGTTTTCAGGACGTTCATGAATAACGCAAAAGGGAGTTAGAGCCTCTGGTGAATTTTTACGCATCTAACTTTGACGTTTGTACTAGAATTCCATGTTAGAGTTCAGGAGCTGTTTATAGTAAAGTTCCTTTTTTTACTCTCTTTATTTTTTCTCCTAGTTTACGAAAAATGGAATGATTTTTCAATTTTATTCATAACAATAACTGCTGAATACCATACTCAGCTTCACGATCGACAGATGGAGCCTGGTCGACTTATTGGCCACCCATGGTCTATAGCTTGTGCTGACACGCTCACAACATACTATCGGAATGAGTTAAGACATTGTAAGGACGAAAGGTTGTTCTTTAAATGGGCGCGACTAGGTTGAGATTAGGTTATCTACAAAACATTGATTCTTGTACGAAATATAAATGTCAGTAAATCTTAACTAGATTTATAATATCTGGCAGTGGCAAATATTTCCACACTACAACATATATTTATTGCTACATCCATAAATGATTTATTTTTTAATTTTGATGAGTTATTAGGGGGCTTAGAAACTCATTATAAATTAATTGAAACGCAAATACAAACAATATTTCTAAATGACTTATTCAATATTAATTTTACTATTATTATTTAATATTTATTAGTTGTCAAAACATTAATGTATTAAGAAATAAACATCTTAACGCAAAAAATAAACAAAATCGAATGCACTCTTACAATTTGACCGACATACTGGCAATCCAGTTATTCTAGAGATCAAGGGGCGTAATGGTGACAATACAGTTATTCTAGAGATCAAAGAGTGTAATGCTGGCAGTCCAGTTATTCTAGAGATCAAAGAGTGTAACGCTGGCAATATAGTTATTCTAGAGATCAAAGGATGTGAGGTTGTCAATATAATTAGTTTAGAGAGCAACGAGTGTGATGCTCGCAAACCCTATTCCAGTCTGCCATGCCACTAGTATTATTATGCAAAACATTATGTGATTTATTAACCTGATAAAAATTCCCTTAAATTTCAGATTATATATATTGTTTAAAAATGAGGAGGCCCAATGGCTAGATAATTTTTGTAAAAAAAAAAAATGTGATCATAAAAATGGAAAATTGGCACTAAACTATATTATTTTATCCATTAGTTTCTTAAGTATGAACAATTTTACTAGTGCAAAACTTATTCTAGTTTAAAATTAAATATGAAATAAACGATAAAAAATAATATATAATTTTAATATGTAATATGTTTTAGAATGTGTTTGGGTATTTCTTCATATATAATTAAATAATGATAACGTTATAAATATGAATAATATATTGGTTGGTTTGTATCATTGTTTACTGCGGACATTTTAAGAGGGACAAAGTTAGTATGTTCACTAGATGCTGGTGATAACGCTCAAGGCAACCCGAGTTTTTGTTTGGTGTTTAGAGGAATTTATAAATTAACATCGTCCGTTCAAGGTTTCAGGAAACCAAACTACATGTTCCTGAATATTGTACACACTGTTCAACCTGAAAGGTCGCAGTCTTAGTTTGACCATTTACAGTATGGAACTATCTTATAAGCTATACCATAGTGTAACCCGTCAAGGTAAGATTTATATCATTCTGGGTAAATGAATGTATGCACATTTTTAACTTACTTGAAAAATAAAAGCGTAGGATCTCAATTTGAAGTGTTTATTATTTTTATATATGGTCATGCATAGCTTTTGAATGGATGCACAGATTTCAATGAAACTATTTGTATATCATCTGACCCTTATCTCAGTTGGTAGTGTGTGTGTCTACTGAGCTAAGGACCACGGTTTCGGTCCCTGGAATGGCCTAACATTTTATCATTGGTGAAATGTGGGCTTATCCTTTCACAGTGATGAATTAACGACCGGGGGATAGGTGTTGTGTCCGTTTTATATTTAAGCTAGTTTATAAGTCATGTGCTGCTATAATCAATTGTTTCAAAAATTTCAAGTTAAAAAACTTCAAATAATTGATTTTTTTAAATGTTTGGTTGGTTTCGCTGTAAGTATCTTCAAGGCAGTACAGGTTACTAGGAGGTAGACATAAATTATTAAGACCCCGTTTTAGGCGTACGACGGACGATTGCAACACTATATCTTGGCAACTATTGGGTCAGTTTGGATAGTTATTTTACTATGGTAAGGCCCACGGCTTCTTTGGTGCTGACTGACAGCTCCCGGTTGACTTCTGACAGTCAACATTTAGGTATATACCTGTGTTTTGACTGTCAGAAGTGACAGCTGCCAAACACATGTTTTTGCAGATCATTTGGTTTGGCGTAGGGATACATAATTTGGTCTGGTAACTTTTCAAAGCTGTCAGTCAGCACCAAAGAAGTCGTGGGGCTACTGTAGTGTGC
>CABFVX010000123.1:363942-386256 GCA_902151425.1 Timema shepardi
TGGGGTAAAGTGCTCGCCTCAGGACCCAAAGTTTGTGGATTCAAATCTAGCAGAGGTTGATGAATTTTCTTGAGTGATATAACTATGTAGCACAACTTCCTTCGGAAGGGAAGTAAAATCATTGTGGTCATGTGATTATGGCATGTAAAAGAACCTGGAAGGTTTATGAATATACCTTTCTCGGAAAAATTGGTAGGCCCTTTAGCACTCGCTCATAGAACTTCTCATGTACTTATATTATCAGTCAGTTCAGAAAGTGCACGTTAAATTCCCTAAATAAATAAAAAAAATGAAAATAATTTTGGTAGGAATAAACTCTTAGAAAACACAAATCTTTTAGATAGTCAACATTGATAATATCTTACATTATTATTAGTGGTCTATTATTTCATAGACATTGATATTGTCTAAAGAAATTGACAGCTGTAAATCACTAGACTTGACGTATGCATAGGTTGAACATTGTTTTAATAACTATTATAACTATCAAAAAAGATTATTTCTATCAAAATAAGATTGTTCTTTTCCTTCATTTATAGGTAGTTTAGTGCGTAGTAATGAGGTATCAATAAAAATTGATCATAAAATTACAAAATTATATCTGCATTTATCTTCAACTCCAACACGGACATTGCTCAAGTGCATATACGACTAAGCCAATTTTTATAATATTTGATATTTATAGAGCTCTGTCTCTCTCTAATTAATAGCCACTGGAAAAATAGCTTAAAAGCTTAGATATATGTTCTTACCCAAAAAATCTCCAGGTGTGAACACACAAGCAAGCTATGCTGACAGCCGCCGCCACTACCAATGATAGTGCCAACATTTTTGGATAGAGGGTGTCATGTGTTCAGCACAAAAACCTCCGGCCGTTATTTTAAGTTTTCTAGACCAAAGCTGCCAATTATTTATTTAAGTAACTCTTCATTTTCCCTCATGAGGCTAAGATTTTACTCCGTTTTTAGTCTCACTGCTTCACAGAAAATTTCTGGAAGAACCAGGGATCGAACCCGGTACCTCTGAATCTATAGACAGAAACTCTAACCACTAGACAACAAAAATATTAATAACTATTAAAGTTAAACCAGTTTTTTTTATTTCAAAATATGTTGACCTAATTGCACATATACAATTTGTCAAGTTATTGTAACATTAATATTTATAAAATATAACATAATATTATTTCTTTACATCTATTATTGCTATTATAGATTTCATTAAAATAATATTCAAGTGCATATTCATGTTGATTTAATATTTTGAAGTAAGATTAATGGGTTAGATAAAATGTTGCTGTGTTAATTTGTAATAATAAGTGCCACAAGCGACGACAATAATTTTAAATAACTTTCTTTCTTTAAAAACCAAACCAAAACAAATCCTTTTAATAATCCAAACACAAACATAATCAAGTTAAGAAACTTTCTACAAGGTCGAGATGGTTATTCAGCTGGTGCTAACAACGGTATAATCTGAATTACAAACCAAAAGTAAGTGACTCAGTAAAAAAATAAAAAAGCGTGCAACGGCCAAGTTAAAAGTGTGGATAAATATAATCTTGTTTAAATCGCTAACAATATGGCGAAAAAACTGAGACTTGAAGCCTTAATCATCCAAGCGGATGTCTTTCTTTCAGCCTTCCCCTTGGTAGTACATTCATTGACATAGGCCTATATATATATATATCGAGTCTCAATACTCAATGACTGGAAGGTTTGACTAAGAGATTAGCGATCTCGACCACGAGCCGAAAGATCGGGGTTCATTCCCCAGGCAAGTATACTTCTCCCCAATAGTATTTTACCAACATTAAACAAAAACACTGGTCCAGTTCCTTAAAACCGTAACTGGTAGAAGATGCGGTATATTAGCTCAACATTGACTAAACTTCCGGGGACGGGGAGGTCAGATGCAGTTGGGAGAGATTTTACACATGCGATTTTTCTCTCCATTCCCTCTCAACGCTAATAAAAGTACACTTCCTTCAAACTACAGTCCTTATCCTTAAATTTAGACTAATACTTCAGCAACTTTAGTGTTAAACGTACTAATAATTAAATTAGCTCGCCTCGGTGGCCACATTGTCCAAAGTGTCAATCTCGCGATAGACTGGACTGCCAATGATGGGAAGATCGGGGTTCAATTACCAGTCGAGTATACTGAGCCTGTTTTTTCCCCCTAAATGGTTTTCCACTTTACTGTGCCATAGTGGAATCATGCCAGGTAAGCTTTCAAAATTCCAGGATAAATGAAGTATACATTCGTAGATAGACCCTAATTTTTATCAATGAAGCCCACTTTTCACCACCTGTATTTGTCTAATATTAATCAAAATTGGCGTTTTAGAAATATGTGTTATTTAATTTATTAGTTATAAAGTTCATCTAAAAATTATCAAAGGCTTTCAATAATACTTCTTTATATATTACTACTACGTTGTGTTGGGCCTGTCGAGAGGATGAGTGTTGATCGAGGGATGAAACAATTATATGAAGGTAGAGTGTATAAATCAAAAGGAAGGGGTAGGATATGTAAGACGTGGGCAAATGTTGTGGATGATTGTGTGAAAAGGCATTAAATTAAGAGTTTTAAGAATAAAATATCATGTATGACTCTGTGTATGGATGTTGTTGAAGCGAAGGGAGTATGCAGGGATAGGGAAGTGTGGAGAAAGTTAGCGAGGATGGATTACGTACGGTGTAAATGTTTTTTGTGCTATATTCACAGTTTCTTGCCTACCAAGTAAGGGACCGGTACGATTATGTATGTATGTATGTATGTATGTATGTATGTATGTATGTATGTATGTATGTATGTATGTATGTATGTATGTATGTATGTAACTTTTGAATGTATGTATGTACTTTTTATGTATGTATGTATGTATGTATATATGTATGTATGTATGTATATATGTATGTATGTATGTATGTATGTATGTATGCATGTATGCATTTATGTATGTACTTTTGTATGTATGTACTTATGTATGTATATATGTATGTATGTTTGTATGCATGTAATTTATCTTTATATTCTATATTTAAAATATTAAGATTGTAAATACAATCATTGTGGCAACATGCGTTGCCAATTTTCAAATAATAATCTTCCTTTGAAAATCAGACCGTAGATAACTAGCTTTACTCAAACATAGCGAATGCTTGCAAAATACCAACAATATAAATAGTAATAATATAGGACTATAGTTTATTAATTTAAATAAAGGGAATTTTTTTTTGGGTGTCACAGGTGTCAACGTACTGGCTAGCACTCCATCAAACTAATTGTCAATATACTGACCGCAAATAATTCTTTGTACCATTGATTGACACCTCGCAGTTTGTCTTTTGTTCCTGCGTTGATCTTTGCAATCAATTAGCTACCACACGCTTGCTAATTTGTTCTGCTTGATCGTCAGCGACCCCATGTCCGCCCCACCAAGACAGCTTCACCAATACGTCAGTGTGTTGACTCATGTAATTAGTCCAAGAATACAGACAGATATTGTAATTGGTGTTTGTTAGTGTCTTCGGACTTGTGTTTTAAATGTCCTTGATGTATTGGAAAAAACAACAGTTTGAACATATGCACTGCGGCTCTGAATAACTAATGTTCTTGTGTTTTTCTTCAAAAGATTGAATGGTCAACATTTTCATTGAAACAACATACACAATGAGGCTGTTTAAAATGTAAAGAGAGTCTCGTATTTAAGAAAACATTTCAATACATAGTGCAAAAATTATCAATACACATAAGTCTCAAAACATAATTAAAAAAATTGTGTACCTCAGTTCCGGGTGGTCTATCTGAATACTTTACGCTAATGGATTAAGGATAAGGAAGGAATAATTGAGATAAATATACCAGAATTGGTGTAGAGAGTGTGTATGTGTTTGTGTGAACCATTAGTTAAAACCGCCTCTCTCTCTCTCTCTCTCTCAGTACAGCTGGTCAAGGTTTGAGCTCCAACCTTGCCATCACCAGATTAGATGAAACCAACAACATCTTTCGCTTGCCCACCTGGGTAGGTATATCTTTATTATTAATTAAATAATTTGCTTATTTTATTTCAATTTGAATTTTATTCATCATCAATTTGGAAGATATTTGAACTAATTCTTTACCACTTTTATACAAACGTAAATAAATATTTCAAATAATGACTTTGATTGGAATATATTTGTTTTCTTTTAGTGTCGATTCAGATATTCCAATTTATCTTTCTAATAAACAAAGATTACACCAGGGTTGTTGCGAAATCCGCGAAGATAAATAATCTACCGGATACTAAACAATACCCGGTACTGAGAACATGGAAGGGGGTTGGAGGGAGGGCTAACCATTCCCCAACTGGGTCCTTGGAACTAAATAGGTTCTCATAATAGACATGTATGTTGATAGAAGTAGTCTATGTGTTTATCATATAGGAATATCACAAGATAAAAGATGTTAATTCCTCTGATTAAGATAGGAAGAAACTATATTTGAAAGATACAAAAGCTTTGAAAAATATTTTCATCTATTCATGCGTCAGATCATGTGATCATACTGCTCCGGATGGATGAGGAGATACATAAAACCAACATCCAGGTTTATTTTGATTTAAAAAAATATGTTATCAATGAAGACCTAAACGAATTATAAAATAAAATAAAATATAATTTAAATAATTTGTACAATCCACTGCACAGACTTTTTCTCACTTTTATCTTAAAATAAACAATTACTAAAAAATTTCGTAAGATTTGTGAAATTAAATAACAGATTTATTAATTTTGTAGAAATATTAGACGAAAGATCATAAATGAACTAATAGATTATGTTACTTACTTTATGGCATTAGGAACTAGGAAAACTGTTACAGAAAAATTGATAAAAGAGATACACCTTTGTCTACCAAAGAGAGTCAAATTCATTTCCAAATACCCGAATAAAAAGTATATATACATAATACATGGATGACTCACTCACTGACATTAATGTTTACCCATTTCCAGATGAGCTAGAAACTTGAAATTTGGCAAAATTATAGCTTTTCGCCTGTAACCGACGGGAAGATTCTAAAAAGTTTAATTTTTAATTTTTAACCCCCGAAGAAAAAAAATTCAAAATATCGGAACAACTTTAAAGTCGGTGCGGACCTTTCTTTGGAAGTATTTTGTGGCTAAACGGTAATACCTATCAAAAAACGGCTTTTGAATTACATTAGTTTGAATCCACTTGCAAAGAAAATACACTGGGGGATTGGGGGCTGAGCCCCCAACGACCAAAGCGAGTATATATATATATATATATATATGTTTGTAGCTCAGAAACTATTTATTTTATAAATACATATTTCAAATAAAGGATTCTTATCTGTAATAGTATTACAACTTTACAATGATATGTTTTTGTTACTGTTTATCATTGCCACAAAGTTGTTGAATTATTTGAAGGTGTCGATTAATAACTGTTTGGCAAGTTTAAAAATGTCCCATAGAATTTTATGGAGCACTACACCTACATCCAGTACACACAGTGAGTCCGAATGAGGTTGCCCAGGCAAGATTTTTACAAGTACAGCAGCCCATCTCGCTTTGTCAGGTTTCCTCACGAATGTTTAAAGCGGGCCGTTGGTTCAGCTGTGAGCTCCTAACTAAAATACTCTTGGAATCTACCATTCCATTCAACTTTACTAAGCGCCAGAATAGTACAGTATGATCTATATTAACGGTGTTTCCATCAATTTTGACTATATTTTTTGGACATATTATGGTTTAAATTTGATCTTATCTTTTTTATTGAAACATTAAATAGGTTGCTACTGTCCATATTTCGGCGAATTTTGGAATGCAGTTTTATATCTTTGTTACAGTTTATCTCCTCTACAAATGCAACATTATTTCAAGTGCAGTAGTAATACGAGAACATTACATCTAAGAAAATAAAGCTACAAGACCAAGATTGTGTGTAATATATTATACTTTAATTTTAGTAACGTGAATATTTTTTTTTGTAGGATGCATCTTTTTTAAAAAATAAACCGTAAAAATAGAGAATGTCAGCCATTTTTCCATCATGGTGGCTGTAATTTGGATTGAACATGCTTTTATACAATTTTTATTCCGGTTCACCATGGAAACCAACTGGCCTAGAAACATATTAACTGAAATCATTTCGTTCATTAGTAATATATATATTCATCCATATGAGCTTAAAGAACTATCTTTTTTATGCTTAAGAGTTCAATAAGAACATTTTTACTCTCGAGATAACGTAACTAACATATTGAATTAATCAATACTTTTAAGAGATACATAACTTATCTCGAGAGTAAAAAGTTCTTATTGAAGCCACCATCATATATAAAGCTATCATATATATATATACAGTACACGTGCTGTACATACGCTCCTTACTACATATATTCTAAAATATTTCTTAAAAGTATTGAGGAATTCTAGATGTCAATTACGTTACATATCTTATCTCAAGAGTAAAAATGTTGCTACTGAACCCCCAAGCATAAAACTATCGTTCTTTAAGTTCATGGGGGGTAAAAATAATAAACACTTACTATCTAGGTACTTACAGTTTATTAATTATGTTTTATTATATTTATTTCACCAGTCCAACAATTGTATTATTACTTTGCTGTCAAATCTCTTAGATAATAATTATTCTCTAAATGATACACTAATTATCACTGACAAAGATTAATAATTTTATGAAATGATATAACATTAAAAAACTTTCATAAAAATCATTGATTTAATGTTTTATTAATTATATTTATTACAAAAATTAAAATAAATTATTAGCTGCTTTCTTTAAGGAAAAATATAAGTAAATTTGAGGTAGAATAAGTATGTTTGTAGTTTTTATAATAAAAAACTTTTTCACCTAAATATATAGATTCAGTAGTCACGTTCAGTTTTGCTACGCATAGTAAGCACAACATTTCTCTAACATTTTTCATGAGCATAGCGGATGTATAATAGGACTTTAATTTAAGAGAAAAAGTTTTGCTCAAATCTTGTGATTCCTATGGCAAATATATGTATAAGAATGATTGAAATTACTAGAAGTAAAAAATTAAAACTAACATGGCTACTGAATAATTACTTTACTCATTTTGACCAAAAATGTTTCTATTAAAAAAACCGCCAAAATAATTCTGTTATATCACGTTCCCTTTCTTCTACCCCCCCNNNNTCCCCCCCTTAAAATCACATTGATAAGGTTTTACAATCATTAAAAATGTAAGTTAAAAATATATAATTATTTAAAACTCAATACAGATTTTCTTAAGCTAAAATATACGTAGACAATTATTCTAATAGTATATTCAAATTTTATAAATGTTTTATTCAGTTATTTATTTAACACAGCGTCTTATTACCCGTTCGGGTTCTTACACCTTTTATCAATGTTTAATAATAATTTTGTGTTTTCTAAATGTCTATTCCTACGAAAATATATAATTTATATTTTAATTTATTGTATATAATTGTAATTATATCAATAGAAGCTTAAAGACGACTCTACGAGTCGCCGGTGGCTGTGGTAACATGTGGTTCTACAGTAGCCAATGATTTCCACACGTCCATAAATGACTCTGCCTTGAAATTAATAGGAGTTAAGAATTACTCTGAGTACGGGAGGAACTCTGGATAGTTCATTGGCAGAGCATTGGCGTGGAGCCAATGGTTCTGGGTTCTATTCCTGCGCCTAGGTGCCATTTTCAAATTTACGAAACTCAATTATGTTAAAAAATCAATCAAATTGGATTGCTTCAAGAGGGATTTAATGTTTAAAGGAAGCTTCACACCATCTCTAGCCGGGGTGCTTAGCAATGAGATACCGAACTTAATTTATTTTTTATCATTTATTTGAGGTATTTAACGTGCAATTTTTGAACCGAATATAATATATATAAGCACAGTAGAATTTCTATGTACGAGAGCAAAAGGTTCTACTAATGTTGTCGAGAAAGGTATTTTCACATAATTTTCAAGGTTCTTTTACATGCCACAATCGACATGGGACCGACGGCCTCACATGCCCTCAGGAGGAAGTTGCGCTGCTCATTTTTAGCACTAAAAAAATCCGTTGACTCCGGCTGGATTTGAACACATGAACATCGGGTTCTGAGGTAATTACTTTACCCACAAGACCACCGAGGTCTAGCACCGAATTTAAGACCTCCAAATGTGCCCCACACTTTTACTACCACCTAAAAATACTAGTATCGACGTGATACACTGTGCAATTTATGGTGACGAGACGATAGAATTGAATGTTAACTTTGCTAGTTTTAACGATGAAACGAAGTATAGCGATCTCCCCTCATGACTCCCACATGACTTATTAGTTTTCCTTCAATTAATCCGGCACATCAAAGTTTGTTCAGGTGTTTCGTACATGAGGACTCAACAAGTCTATTCGGTACAGGTGCATCAAATGACAACTAACACTTGTTCTAACAAAATATGGAATATGACGGTGGTTTTACTAAATTATCATCTTGAGTAGAGGTATAAATACCAGCCTGTTAACTACGTCTGGTACGAGTCTCCTACAGAATTCTCCCCAATCAGCAACATGAATTCCAAGACTATCTTTGGTTTGGCTGTGGTGCTCTGCTCGCTTCAGGTAAACAACTCTACGGATATAATTTACAAAATTAAATTTTGCTTCTTCAGAGCACCTTAGAAATATAATTCTGATTAGTTATAAAATATACCTAAACGTTCAATATAATAATAATAATAATAATGGCCTTTATTCATCTGCCGAAGTTAAGGCGTTAGCCTTCTCTACCATTTAAACAAAGTCAGATACAACATATAATATTACGTTTATTGAAAAATGAACATATTTTAATAGAGAAAAATTCAAATACGTAGAAAACCATTCGCACACTTCACATATTCACATAATTCATAATTTTAGAAAAAGAAGGACAAACAAAAATCAATATATTGTGAGTACTTGTCCTATGGTATGCTATGGATAATTAAAAATATAGCAAAATGAGAAATAAAGTTGATAGAGAAAATTAGTAGGAGGGAGAAAAATGATGAGACACAAAACTATATATTAAAATTCACTTTTCATAGCTAATTCTGAATGAAAATAATGACTTGTAACATTATTTTTACTTCCTCCCCTAAAGAGAAATAATTTTAATTGTTAAAAAGTTTTATCACGAGATTATTATGAATCTTAATGTTTATGTGCCCCCAAACATAAACGAGGATTTAACAATTCTAACAATCATTTTAGAAAACATTCTAAATTCTAAATTTCTAACTATACCTATGTCTGTCTGTCTTCCTGTCCCTGGCTACATAAATGAAACGACTTGATGATTTTTGTTAAACTTGGTATTTAGATGTTATATAGACTTGATTTTGACCTTAGCCCTAATTTAAGTGTAGTAGATTGATGAGAGATTTTTCCTAAACTTCAAATATTTTGAAAATGTTTATAATTATTTGGTTTGAAATGAATATTTAGGAAGTGTTTGACATTCTGTATACTTTTTTATAGGTGTAAATTAATTAAAGGGTAGTTTACTGATGAGTGATTTAAGATAATTCAAAATATTTCGAAAATTGCTTTAATGATTTTGTTTAAAATATATATCCGGAGAATGTTAAACATTACAAAATAAATAGTTTGCTTGTTTTTTGGGAACTAACTCGTTTAATGATAGTTCATTGATGACATATCTTTCAAAAATCTATAATATTTTATAATAGGCTTTAACTATTTGTTTCAAAATGGGTATATGGTAAGGTTTTAACAGTAAAGATAATTTTAAATAATTGTTTTTCTTAAAAAAATATTTAATTGTAGCTTACTGATGACCAATTTGAAAAAAATGTGATTAAAAAAATAGCTCTAACAATTTGTTTCAAAATTTGCATCTGAGGTCTATTTACTGTATTTTTATTTGTCTATAACAAATTGCTTTAACACCGACAAATTTTGAGAAAATATTTAATATTTCAAAAATGGCTTTGAATATTTAGTTTAAATTATATAACTGGGAATTGTTTTTCTTTTTAATTAAGAATATGTCTTAATTTTTTTCAAATTATATATAGTTTGAGGATAGTTTACAACTTCTTAAGTTTTGAAATATTGAATTTTTCAAAAGTATATGAACAATTTTGTTTAAAGTTTAAATATGAAGAGATTTTACTGTGGTTATCAAGGGATGAATTGTTTGTTTTTCTGAGGAATTCTTACTTAAGGCTAGTTTAAAGAAACTTTATTTAACTATAGTTTTCAGTTTGATGAGCTAATCTATCTTTCATTATTATTGAACGTAGATACGCCTAGGTGGTGTAGTTAGCTAACGCGCTAGTTTCGTATTAAGCTAGACTGCCGAGGATGGGAAGATCGAGGCTTGAATCTCGGTTGGGTGAACGGGCTTTTTTTTTCTAAATTGTTTTCGACTCTCCCTCAACGCAAATGTGGGTTCACTTCTTTTAAATTCAGCCGTCCCAATTTCTAGCCCAATAACCTAATTAGTACTTGAGCGTACAACCCGAACGGGTAGTAAGACGCGGTTCTAAAATAAATATTGCACCTAAAAATCAAATTTTAATCATTTTCTATTTTATCTCCAATATCTATTTAGATAAAACAAGACATCATATAGGGGCATTTTTTTAAACAGAGCTAGCTTAACCTATAAAATGTCAACCCAACACTAATCACTGGGTGATAATATTTATCAAATAATTATAGACATTGCTATTTTTTCTAACACCCCGTCTTACTACCCATTAGTGATTAGGGTTATACCCCTATGT
Source organism: Timema shepardi (assembly GCA_902151425.1). NCBI lineage: Eukaryota > Metazoa > Arthropoda > Insecta > Phasmatodea > Timematidae > Timema > Timema shepardi. The sequence goes on from CABFVX010000123.1 coordinate 374,760, forward strand.
AATAACTACGACAATGAATTAGGGATTAGTAAGGTTGGATTTGGAGGAAGCGTACATGCATTTGTGTAGAGGGAGAGTGGAAAACCCTTTAGGGAAACCATCCTAAGTGCACCGGACTGGGATTGAACCCCCGATATACCCGTCATCAGGAGTCTATTCTATTGCGAGAGTGACTATAAAGTCAAATACTTTTAGAGCCCGTGTGCGGGAACTTGACACACATATATCAAAAAAGGGAAAAATATTCACGAAATTTATAGAAATCAACAAAATAATTAAAATAAACGTCTGATCTTCATGAATATTAATTAAAGGTTGAAAAATCTTTTTGTAGTAGGATAACAAAATCTGTTGGCTGTATAATGCACAGTAAATCGTTTTTATGTTGAATTAAGTGTGGCATTATATATGTTAGATTATTTAATGATCATTTTTTTTATTATAAACTAGGCCTACTTTTAAAAAGTTTTGCTTTTAAGACCAGACAAATTACATTTTTTATTAATCACATCTCATTATCCGTTAGGGTTATATGCTTACGTATTAAACTAAGATAATGTGTTTGGGATGAGAAAGGTTGAATTCAGAGGAACTGTACCAGAATTTGCGTGGAAGGAGAATGTGAAACCTCAAAGAAAAAATCCTCATTTCACCCGAACGGGATTTGAGCATTTATCTCCCCCTATTCGAAAGTCCAATACAACATGGGAATTAAGAGTTATGCCATGTGACTAACAATGTGGACCACAAAAATGGTTATTTATGATTAAAACAACAAACTTTTATTGTTAGGTATTAAGTTTGTACTGGATAAAGAAATTAATCACACATCTAAAAAGGATTAACATTAAAAAAAATAATAATTTTAATGAGGAACGTGGTATAATAATGTTAAGGAACCTATAATTCAGAATAAATTGAGTGTTTTTTATATATGTAATTCAAATAGATTAAATAAATGTGTGTACAACATTTAAAAATGTTAACATAAGGAAATGTGATTTAACAACATTATAGAATATTTAAGAAAATATTATTTAAGACACAATAAATTACGTACCAGTGTTTTGAACTTTTAAAAACACAAGACTAAGAAAACATTTAGCACGTTAAAACTGCAACATCTAAAGAGAATATAAAGTCATTAAAATTGATTAAGAATTAAGTTATATATTATAGTCAATAAAATTGATATTAACCTATATGACACACAATATAATTATATCTAATGGATTAAAATCGAATGATACTAGATATGTAATATTAAAGAGAAGGCAATAAAATGATGTCAAAAATTTAAGAGAATTATACGCCTCATTTGAATAACGATCCCTTGGGCCTTGAATATGGCAGCAGAGTTGCCCGTTAATGTCAACTAATTTAGAAGCACGTAAGGACTTCATGAAACAGAACACACTGCGTTACAAGATATGGTTAAAACACAATCCGATACCAATAAGGTGATTGTAAACGAAAAGAGTAGGTATAATTTAGAAAAATATTTGTAAAGTACACCTAAAGAAAATCTCAAATACTGTAGATTTTTCTAGATTTTTTTTTAGTTTATAAACACCGTTTTTCTCGCTTGTAAATTCAATTCTTTTGTCAAATCATGGCATAAAACACAACTCTTTTTCCATATCTAGCGAAGTACCTTACAAATAATTGTGTTTATAATATATTTCTACTCTTTTCGCTTACAATAACTTTATTGGGAATGCATTGTGTTTTAACCATATCTTGTAACGCAGTGTGTTCTGTTTCATGAAGTCCTTACGTGCGTCTAAATTAGTTGACATTAACAGGTAACTTCGCTGCCATATTCAAGGCACAGGGCATCGTAATTCAGATGAGGCGTATAATTATCTTAAATTGTCAACATAACTTTATTGCTTTCTCTTTAACGTTACATATCTAGCACAGTTTAATTAACGTGTCACATATTTTATTGATTTTGTAAGTTCATAGCACTGTTCGTCATTTCTTGTGTCATACATAATATTTTCTTTAATATTTTATAATTTTGAAAAATGACATTTAAATATGTTAACATTTTAAAGTTTGTACACAAATTTAATTAGTCTATTTAAATTATATACAAAAATTCGCTTGGTTTAGTTTGAATGACAAATTTCTTAACACTAAATTATTCACATTCTAGTAACCAGTATAAGTAATTTATTAATAATATAGGTGACCTGGTGGTCAGGGATAAGGTGTCGGACTTCTGTGCTGGGCTCCGGGGTTCAATACTAGGTCCCGACACCGATTCATCTAATTGCCAAACCCTTCCTTCACCTCTGACAAGACATCTTGTGAATGTGGGGAATGCCAGGCCTCCACCGTGGTTCGTATCCCACGTTAAACATGTAGGTCCTCCATTTCATCTCACAATCACCCTACCCTTACACATTAGCGTAAGTGCGTATAGTCCGAACGGGTGGTAAGACGCAGTTCTAATAATAATATTAATAATATAAATTGCTACAATCTACTAATTCCAATTTTTATCTAAAATATAATGTACGTATAGATTGTATTAGTAAAATATTCGTGTTATTTGATAATAATATATGTTCCAGGGAATCTATGGTGACAATGTCACTATTAGTTCTAACTATACCACCTCATCACTGGATTTCACAGCGATAGAGGCTTATATTGAGGCCGCTCAAGCAGCTGCAGGGGAAGCGATGGCCAACTTCACCGAGAATATGAACAACGCCAACGCAAATGCCAGCGCCATCCTGAGCTCTGGTTTTACGTCAGCTCTACAATACGCCGAAGCAGCCGTGGCACAAGGAAAAAGTGCAGCCGCCACGATAGAAGCGGCCATTGCCAATTTGACCCAGGAAATCAACAACACCGTTACCAACAGCTCGACTTACAAAGCCCTAGAAGAACAGAAGGCTATTTTGGATGGTGTAGCCGCAAATATCACGGCAGGTTGGGCAACCGCCATTCAACTTGCAAACAGCACGGCAGCTTATGCCAGTAAACAGGGCGTGGCTGCTGTGGCCAATCTCTTCACGGTAGGAAGCAATCTGAGCCAAATCATCAGGAACGGCACAGAAGCCGCGATCGCAGAGGGTGAGACAACATTCAGGTCTGCTATCAACAGTACCGCCACGATAATTGGCGATAGCGCCAACGACACCGTGTCCAGATTCGTGTCTGCGCTCAGTGCTGCGGTGAATTCCGGCAATGGGACAGCATCATCCATCGCTTCAATTTTCCAGTCAGGCGTCAGCGCCATCCAGGCCAGGTACAACAACTATGCTAGTACCCTCCTCGCGAGTATGGCCAGCCAACTGGCCTCTGCACAGAACGTGACCAGCACGGAATTCGCAAAGTTGGTGACAGCGTTCACCAAGTTACAGTCAGTTGGATTGGACATAGGCAGCGCCATAGTTTCGACCATCCAAAATGATACCACTGCTGTGATCAGTGAAGGTGAAAGCATCGCATCACAAGTAGCTTCCAACATCGAATCTAGTATTTCCAAGACATTTAATTTTGGAAAAGATATACCTAAGGTTTGGTTAGGGTAATCCAGACGCACGACTTGGAGATTGTATTTTAATCATGTACTAAAATTAAATTGATTTGAATGATATACTGTGTGTTTATTATTTAAATTATGAGATACACACCTGGATCATAAAAGAGTTCAATAAATATAAACCGTACACAAATAATTCTAATAGCTGTAAATAATCTTTAAATATCAAATTTCTACTCATTATCTATACTAGGGTAATCATTTATTTCTTATTATTTGGTGCATTATGGGGTATTTTGCCACTTTTGGGGTTTCTACATTATGGGGCTACTATTTTACAACTAATACAAGAATATTGATTTTAGATTAAACTATTCTATTAGTCTTTATATAAATTAAATATAGTTGGAGAATGATGCAAACATGTCAATCGAGCTTGGGACCATTGACTTAGCGTCACGGGATTGATTCTCATGTGCTAGTGTATTTATAAGCTAAAATTCATGCAATTGAAATAAATGAACAGATACAGCTGTATCAATGACCAAAGTTAATTTCCACCTAAATACGTCCTAATAATGTTCACTTTAATTAGACAATTAAATCATCAATAATTAGCATATTGTAACCAAAGCGTGGACCATCAATAATATCATAATTAGCTAATCTACTGGCACTAATATATGAAAAGAGTCTATCCTAAATTCACACTTGTTTTCTCATAGCAGAAAATAATATAAAAATATTAAGAGTGATGATATAGCACAAGCAGTTTATCCTGAATTCACACGGGTTTTCTCATAGCAGAACACAATATCAACATATTGAGAGTGATGATATAGCACAAGCAGTTTATCCTGAATTCACACGGGTTTTCTCATAGCAATCCCAAATATGAGAAAACTCGTCAATATCTTTTAATACAATACCTTTTTTTTGGCCCAATTTATCAGTGAGAAGGACGATATGTTGGGCGAATAATAGCCAGGGCACTTTGAAGTCAATATAGTCCTAAGATTTGGTCACGAGGACTAAACGTCAATCTCATTTGGTCCGGTATGCTGGTGAGGTGGAAGCCCGGGTTGGGATACCGGCCGGGTGTGTGTAAGTGATTATTTCCCAAACGGTTTCCCTATCGCTCTCCACACAAATGTAGGAACATTTCCTATAAACTAAACTTTATTATCATCCACCCCATAGTGTAGCTAAATGAAGATATCTTGGACCAGTAGGGAGACGTGGTACAAACAATAAATAATATGGTGCACCGTACAGACTTTCTCTATCTTTTATCTTAAAAACAGAGGCATTTACTCAAAATTCCTATAATATTTTTAAAACAAAATAATATAGTTATAGAGGGTGGGGCATAAAGTGTTAACACATATAATAATATTTTAACTACTAAATGTTTCAAATTAAACTTAAAAATAACAAATATTGAGGGTTTTCTGCATACTTTTAAATTATAATAAAAAAAAATCAATGTCCTTAAGATGGTCATAATAACATACAACACATTTAAGAAATCCCTTACAATTATAATAATTGTACAAGTGGCAGCAATAAGCCAACCACCGAGTCGAAGGTGGCTGCGTTACCTGATAGCTCGTGATCTTAATAAAATCACACATTTGTAGCTGACAATTTCCACACGTCCATCACAGATTCCGCCTTAAAAATATATGAGTAAATAATTAACCTAAGCACGGGACGATTCCTGGATAGCTCACTGGCTAGAGCATTGGCGTGATAAACCAAATGGTCCCAGGTTCGATTCCCATGTCCAGGTTACATTTTTCAATTTTCAGCATGCAACACATTGTTTAATTGTTTCAACTTCCACCACAATTACTTTTTTAAGCTCCTGAGTTGTTCTTAGGTTAGTCGTGTAAACATGACTCTTTAACATAATAAATATGTACCCCAAGAAAAAGTCTAGAGCTGATAAAACTGATGATAGGTGTGGTCAGACGATATATCCAAATCGTGAAATGAGGTGCCCAGGAAACACTTTGTGATGCACCTCCAATGATGTTCAAATTTTCTGACCTTTTAACTTCAACGTAAGGGCATAGATACCAACACCATGTACGTAGAGAAATTGTCAATATGTTGCTGTTATTTTAAGTTTGGTTTGAAGAAATTATTAGCTAAAATAGTACAGATATGGTGTTATTAAAAAGGTCAATACTTTCTACCCCATCCTGTATATTATTGCCGAAACACACTATCAAAGAACAAAAATAAAATAATATATACTGGAAAAAAACACTTAGAAAAAAGGAATATACCGGTTAGCTTTATAAAAATATATTTCAAATTAAAATATGTTTATTTTTAATAGTACTAAAACTTTTCAATGATAAGTTATTTCTTATTTAAAATAGTTGCGGAGATATGACCAACATTGGAAATTCCCGCTTCTCTAAAGTATCCTTAAATTAATTTTCACGGGAAAATGACTATCACCATTTTGTTTGTAATGCTAAACAAAGCCTAGATATCGAAATTAATCCAAATCGTTAGAGTGGATTTTGAGAAAAAGATATGTACACACAGATGGAAACGAGAAAATAACTTTTTCGGTCTCAGGAGCTCCTGAAACGTCGACATTTTACCAAAATCCTGAGCTAAACTTTTTTTTTAGTATCACAAGTAAAAATATGTATCACTAAAGTTTTAATAATGTATGGACAAATTTAGAAGTCTTTACAAAATTCAAAACTATATTTTATTTATTCAAATGGAAATATTAAATATAAACTTGAGAGTTAATCGCAACGGAACCACACCACAATGATTTCAATATAATCCGTCATAATTATATGCTGGTTCTTTGACGGAGATTTTTTGTCAATCTTTGTAAATTAAACTAGAGGCATATAAATAATTTCCTTTATACTAAACAATACAATCTCTAATGTAGGCCAGTATTTAAAATGATTTAAATCACGAATACAATCAATTTGGCTCAATGAATGTGTTTCAATACTACATGTAACAAAGCCCAGTACATTACCCAAATAATAGTTTTCTGCAAATACAATTAGACAACTTATTATTTTGTAGATAATATCCTAAAGAGAAATATAACACTTTGGTGGTTACTTTGGGAATGTCAGTTATGAAGATTCAAAACCCCTAAAATAGCCCTCAATTATTAAAAAAAAAGTTGCTAAACTTTTTAAAACAACTTTATTAGTTTTATTGAGGAAAGGCCGGATGTTTATTTAATTTGATCTCCGAGCGGAGGCATTTCACATGAAATATCATTGTAAATGAGTTACTTTCCCCTTTTCATGAACATTTAAAAAATCTTATGTCTTAAAATATACGGTTTATATCCTTTAATGATACATTAGTACATTTTGCCTATATTTTGGCACCAGCCGTATTTTGGATTAACACAGTATAATGCGTGGTTTCTAAACGTCTCTGCGCTTTTGGAGATGTCGAGGTTTGAATCTTGGTCAGGTGCACTCTATGAGGGTAATATTACCTAAATATCTTTACCCTCTTCCTCTACACAAATGCTGGAACACCTCCTCTAAATCCAACCTTATTTATCCCTAGCACGCTGGCATAATTAGTACATACGCGTACAACCAGAACGGATAGTAAGGTATGGTGCTAAACACAATAATTGTTTTAAGGTGTATCTTTGGATAGTGCGTTTTTACTGGAATGGGTCAAGAAAAGTAAAAAAAGGTTTGAAAGTGTGCAGCTATTTCTAGCATGTTTAAAATTTTTAATATGTGTATAAGCTTTGGGAGTTCATTTTTAACAAATGTATGATTTCAAGTACTCAGCCATATGTGGCCCAAAGGTCTTATACTGGTCATCCCTGACATTAGATATTGAGCTGTCAGTCAATATTTAATACGATGATTTAATTGACATGATAAAGGGCTTAACTATAAAAATATAATCACTACGTATTTAATTACCTAAACGAAAACTGATACTGTGATATCAGTAAATAGAATAATTAATTACTACTCAGGTAACTGAAACAAGCTATTTTCCTGGAACTTCCATTTAGGCAAACACAAATTTTTATTTTCTTGGATATAAACCATTTTATTTTGTTGTGAGTAGTAGAAAATTTACTTTCAAATTATATTTTAATTTTAAATAGAGTTGCGCTAAAGAGGAAAGGATATGTCATATTTACACTTAAGTCGCAGAATAATGAAATGCTTTTGTTTGATTTATTGTTAATATACAATCTTTAAGATACAATTATTTGTACAAGTAGGATTAAAACAATATACAAAATAATATTTTGTTCAAATAATGGAATAAATTAAATATCTGTTAAAGTTGATTGTACAAAGTAATACAAGTAACCCACAATTATGAAAATGTTATAGTTTTAATTATACAATCCAAATATAGTTTGGAGTATCAGTTAAAATAAAAATAACTTAATAATAAATATAATTATTAAATTAATTAATTAATTAAATTAAATCATGGGACACCTTAAAAAATAGAGGGTAGTTTTATTTGTTGTTTCTTTGTTTAGAGATGAACACAATATAAATCGCAAAAGAAGAAGAATTAGATCATGAAGAGTTGGCTATCTTTATTAATGGTCATTTTATTTTATTTATGTAAGGTACGTATTTAAAAATCTAGCTAACAATGTTTAAACTCTTTTCACACGGTACACATAATCATAAATTATATTTAACACAAATGTTACTAGTAATTTAGGACATACAGTAGTAGCCTCATCTGTGCATACTCCCCAGTTAAAGTGGACACTAAATAATTTATCACAATATTGTGCATTTCATCACGGAAACTTAGAAACTACAATTCATTGTGATGGTTGAATTGTTTTATTAAAAACTAGACCCTTCCCCTTTGGCCCCCCTCCCCCACGCATTATTATTTTCAATAGACTTTACCATAAAATATGAATGACTATCGACATTTTTATGAGGAATAAATTATTATTATTTTTTAAAAAATACTAAATTTTCAAAATAAAATATAGCCTATGTTACTCGCTGATAATGTAGCTTTATATTTGTGAAAGAATTTTTAAAATAGGTCCAGTAGTTTTTGAGTTTATCCATTACAAACAAAAACAACTCTTTCCTCTTTATAATATTAGTGTAGATAAATTTTCCTATAAAGCTATTTGATTTTTTTTTACCAAAGATTATTATTATTATTATTATTATTATTATTAGCACCGCGTCTTACTACCCGTTCGGGTTATACGCACTTACGCTAATGTGTAATGGTAGGGTGATTGTGAGATGAAATGGAGGACCTACAGTTTAACGTGGGACCCGAACCACGGTGGAGGCCTGGCATTCCACACATTCACAAGTTGTCTTGTCAGAGGTGAAGGAAGGGTTTGGTAATCAGATAAATCTGTGCCGGGATTTACCAAAGAAGTACTCGTTGATTAATTTCTTATATTTTACATCGGTACCTCATGCTGTTAAACGTCCCTATGTTCAGACGTTATGAGTTAATGGAAATTCTTAGTAGAGAATATAGTGCGTATAAGCCGAACGGGTAGTAAGACACGGTGCTAATAATAATAATAATAATAATAATAATAATAATAGAAGAGAACATACTTAAAATAAAACTACTCTTTCGTGATAAATATTTTACTGGAGAAGCACTAAATCAATATTAACTAAAACGAGTTTTGTACCTAGGGGACCATATTGGTACACTTGGGTAAATCGACACCCTTTAGAGAACTTCTATAGTTTTAACATCACGTCTTACTACCCGTTAGGTTTTTACCCTTAATATGAATTACTATAATGTGATAGGGATGAGGAAGGTTACATTTAGATAACATGTACATTTTCGTGGCGTGAGAGTGGACAGCCAACCATTTAGGATAAACAGCCCTCAGTTCACCCGACCAGGCCCTAAGCCCGATATCCCCATCATCGACAGTCCACCCTATCCAGAGAATGACGCGTCAGACCTTGGGGCCACTGAAGCGGGTAACAAATTATTTAATAATAACATTTCACAAGACTTCCCCTACCCAAGGGGATGGTTTCACCCTGTGCAGTTGTAAGATCATGTGAAAATAGTACAACTAAATTTTGAAATTGGGTCTTAAAAATTGTATAGCTTGTCGGAGATGTCTTACAGCAACGAGAATGGAAATCTCTTTTTAATTTAAATTATTTTAAATTTTGTTGATGAGTATTGATTTCTATCATGGTAGTAATATTCACCTTTCTCTTTCTCTTCAGTCCTTGAGAATGATAAATGATGATTAGTGATTTATACGATGTATTTGTTGGATAATTTGTTAGGTGGTGATTCACCTTGGTCTTTGGCTGATACAGGATGGCTTAGCTTTTGGATGAACAATGTGTGTCACTAATTCCGGGATCATGATAAACTTAACGTTAACGTAACGATAATTTATTGTAAATAAACTAGGGTGTCATCAGGATCTAAGTAACGTAACGTAACGTAACAATTCGAATAAATCGCAAACATTGAAATTGGATTGTTCGAAAAAAATTTTTTCATTAAAATGAAACCAAAATATTATGGGCTGATTAGGCTGCAAGTGCATGCAATACTAACTTTATTGTATGTTTAGAATATAGTGTAGTAAGATTATTATTATTATTATTATTATTATTATTATTATTATTATTATTATTAGCACAGCGTCTTACTACCCGTTCGGGCTGTACGCACTTACGCTAATGTGTAATGGTAGAGTGATTGTGAGACGAAATGGAGGACCTACAGCTTAACGTGGAATCCGAACCACGGTGGAGGCCTGGCATCCCACACATTCGCAAGTTGTGGTTAATACACGTCTTGTCAGAGGGGAAGGAAGGGTTTGGTAATCAGATAAATCTGTGCCGGGACCGAGGATTGAACCCCGGACCCCAGCACAGAAATCTGACACCTTATCCCTATACCATCAGGTCACCTCGTGTAACAAGATCCTACGACATTTCAGAGCTCGTGAGACGCGAGCAAACTATACTGAAACAGTCGTCTGCATACCATAAACAACAAATTAATTACTAAATGTCCTAGTAAATGTTTCTTGCAACTCGAGTGACTGGCTAGAACACGCGGTATCTTCCTTTAGCCTTCCCTTAACGTGAGAATTATCCTTTGGAGTACTCTTATGTTAACAAATCAAATATTTCTCCGGTAAAAACATAGTTTAAAGTTTATACACGTAGTATTTATTATAGTTGTTGAATATTTGTCATGGGTATATTAACATCTGACAGACACATTTTGAAGATAGTAAAGGCTAGGACTTAGATATTATATCAATAATTAAATTTTAATGAAATGTATGGGTTTAAATAAGTTAACAATTAAATATATGGATTGAATAAAAAATTGACCTGGCCATAGGCTGGAAACAGTAGTGGATGTAAAGTACATAACCCGAACGGGTATCATACGTGGTGTTAAAATATAATTATTATTTAAACGTTACGTGTACGTTGAGCTGTTCGTGATCTTGTCATAACGATTGTATAAATATCCCGCAGCGCGTCGACAACCAGGCAACTAATAACAACGCAGGGGTCAACAGTGGATCTGTCCTGGGCAATAACAATGTCGACTTTTCGGAGCGAGGAGATTTCACAACGAAGTTGAAAGAGGGTCGCCAAGTAGCGGGAGAAATCGTGAGTATCGCCGCGGTTTCCCTCAAGGACATGATGTTCCGAGGGAGCAAGGCGGCCAAGGAGTGGGCCGCAAGGGCCAAAGAGAAGGCAGAGTTTGCGGCGGAGACAGCGTTCGACCGTCTCGTGGAGTTCAGCGGATACACGGGGGATCATTGAAGGAGGAGGGGATCATTTAAGGAGGAAGGGATCATTTAAGGAGGAAGGGGATCATTTAAGGAGGAGGGATCATTGAAGCAGGAGGGGGATCATTTAAAGAGGAGGGTATCATTTAAGGAGGAGGGGGATCATTGAAGGAGGAGGGGGGATCATTGAAGGAGGAGGGGAT
>CABFVX010000123.1:386302-406186 GCA_902151425.1 Timema shepardi
ATCATTGAAGGAGGAGGGATCATTGAAGGAGGAGGGGGATCATTGAAGGAGGAGGGGGATCATTGAAGGAGGAGGGAGGATCATTGAAGGAGGAGGGGGGATCATTGAAGGAGGAGGGGATGGGAGAGGCTGGGTTGATGGCGGTGAATGAACGTCACGTGTAAGCTATGTCTCGACTTGTCGATTACAATTTTAGGAACTATAACTTTATGTGATGAAAATGAATTTAAAAACAAAAGTGATTTAAAATATGATCTCTCAATATGTATATAGTAACATTTAATTGTACACATCCATACTCTTGTCAAGGGTGCTCCAAACTTTTACAGGCATCTTATATTTTCAAAATGCATCCGTTCGGACTATATTTACACTATAAGGGTAGTGATGAGGAACGTAGAATTTAGAGTAAGGATGGGACGCTCAAATCCTCGATTTCTTGAATCCTTCAAATCTCATTGTATCCAAGGAATTTGAGACTTGTAAAAATCCTCAAGAAAGTACATAGACTACAATTATGAAGAAATTGACTTGAAATGACGATTTTATGTAAATTTTAAAGAAATTATATACATTTGTGTAGTTGAGCAAGTGACAAAATATAAATAAATGGTACGGTGCACCACACAGACACAAACAAAAAATCAACTCTTTCCTTTTTATAATATTAGTGTAGATATACATTTACTAAAAACTAATTTGATTTGTGAAACTATATATTAGGTATATATATATTAGTGTAAAGACACTACACCAGAGATCATAAATGAAATAATATACACTGTTACTTACTTAATTGTCCACCAAAGAGCATGAGAATGAATTTAATTTTTTAAGACCTGTATATATATGATTATAGCTCAGAAACTATTGGTTTTATAAACATATATTTCAAATAAAAGATATATATTTATAATAGTACTTCAATTTTACAATAGTAAGTTATTTCGGATCTCAAATAGTTGCGAAGAAAAGATGACAATTTGAAAATTTTCTCAAGGTAAAGTACCCTTAAAGTAATTTTCATGAGAAAATAAGCACTGCCATCTTGTTTACAATGATAACCAGTGTCTAAATATAAAATGTAATCAAAATCGTTTGAGCGATTTTCTAGAAAATAGATTTTATCTCTTTTTTCCGCTAGGTAAACTACCCTTATATTTAGGTTTGGATATCCAATTCCAAAAACCTCTCGGGGGGGATATTACAAAAACCACAGATACCAAGATTTATCCCAATTGGTAAAATAGTTTCAGCTTTAGCCCAAGGTACAATGAGACGGCATTGCTAAAACCACATTTTGGTTTCAGGAGGTCATTGAACGTTGACAGTTATCATAATCTTGAGTTCAACTTTTTTGACGTCACAATACTTTCTCTCTGAGGTGTCGAGAGGAAGTAAAAATAGTATTACTAAATACTATGCTTAATTTACATAAAACGTGTTATCTTTATTGTTAGTGACGTAATAGACATGGCAAGCAAAATATCAAATTTAAGATTCTGAATTAAAATTAGGATTCGATGGAATATAGGATTCGGACCATTTCTTAATTAGAATAAATATGTGGGAGCTTATTTTATTTGAGGGAGGTTGGAAAACCTTTTAATAAAATACACTCTGACTACACCTGTACCGATCTCCACCTCCTATTCTAATAGCTAGAGGCCACAATAGCTAGGAAGAAGGCGGATGGAATCTACAAGGAATTTAATATAGAAAAAAAAGGAACATTTTAAAGTTCAAGAAAAAATTTGAATTATTTGTTTAAGGTAAAACAACAAAGGTTAATAAAAAATACATGGCCTCATAAGGCCAACTGAAGAGTGTTGAAAAACACAAAAATTATGGCAGAGACTGCATTTGCGCAGTACATTTGAGGATAAACGAGTATTTCACAATCTCAAAGTGAATTCATTATATTTATAGGAATTTGTCTGGAAGGTACCCTATAATAATCAAAAATCGTTAATATAATAATAAAGAGCTTCAAGGCCTCTTTTAAGCAGTTAACAAACCGCCTGAATCACCTTAGTGAATTACGACTAAACAAATTATGATAAAAATTAATTACACAAAGGTTTGACTTCCTGACACAACTCAAATTTCTGTGAGACTATTACTTCCACCACCTTTTAAGTAATCGAGAAGATTTCGACATGTTAATATTTAACATTATAATATAAAACAAAGCACTATTACAATAGATTACTGGTAATTTCTCACTAAACGAATCGGTAAAATGTTAAAGCTATAACTTATAAACCAACAAAAAAGAATTACTTTACTTTTACTATAAAAGAAACATTATCAAATTTTAAAGTTCAAACAATTATTGGTAACCACAAATGCAATAACAATATATATTTAAACTAATTATTCCAAGCTACAAAAAGAATCAAAAAGTGGCTATTTAAATTTAACAAAGAAACTAGCGTCCAAGCGGCAAAAAGGAAATATTAAGTGTTCCATAAAACCAATTCACTTTCAAAAATAAATATTAGAGTGAGAAATTACTAACGTCTACACTGAACGATTATAATCACACAATATACTAATTGTCCAAACAACTATACCCGTTAAGGGTCGTTTACATTTTAAATATTTAATAAAATATATAGAGTTTATATATTGCCATCCTGGAATGGTTATGTTCAAGTCCAGACCAGGAATTTTCGTGGAAGTGTTGGATATAATAGGCAACCATGTTAGCTGAGCACCAGCTATATATAGGTCTAGTTGATGGATAAAAGTGGTGGGAGATCTTAATATTAAAAATACGTTACTTTTCGAACCCGTGCTAACAGCATGGCTCTCTTGTTAGCAACCGTAAAAACTTGGTACGAGCTCAAGTCAGGCTGGGCACCTAGTGAGCTGGCCCTTAACACTTTAAACGCTCATCTAGTCACGTAGACCGGACACCTGGTGAGTAGACAGTTTAAGATTTTGAATGGTTTGTCTGTCGGCTGGCTTGGCCAATCAGTGCAGTCATGGATCCCCCTATTGAAGTATCTTGTTGACGCACTGTTCATAACTTTTCCGTCTTCTCTTCATCATAGAATTTGGGTTATGGAACTCGTGCCAAGCCAGTAGATACAATGAGTGAGTAAAGCACATATTTTAGACGTAGTAAGTTTTGTAACTATTTGATATTGCAGGATGTTTGAGTATTGGCATTATTCAGAGTGGGTAGTCTTGATAGTGTTACTATTGCAGGCTGTCTCTATGTATTGGTTTACCTGTGAATTGCGGTCGAGAACATATCACAGGTACAATTTTATCAAGGTATGCTTCCATTGCACCACTCTACGACATACTACTGATATATTTTTGGGATATACGCATACATACAGTACGCCAATATGTCAAGAATGAGGAAGCTTGAATTTAAAGTAAGTGTATCCACATTTACGTGGAAGTAGAGTGGAAAAACCCCTCTCGAAATTTACCGGATTACAGGTGAGTGGGAGGTAAAGATTATACATCCAACCATAGTACTGAGTTACCCCCCCCCCCCTGAATGGTGTTCTATTCCACCTCCTCACCAATACAGGTACTTTTTATTTTATTATTATTATTAGCACCGCGTCTTACTACCCGTTCGGGTTATACGCACTACTTTTTATTTAACGGCTCCTTTATCATTTCCACATAATTAGTGTTAATTAATATACAGATAGTCCGAAAAGTAAGAAGACTTGTATAAAAAAAAGTGAAAGAGTCTATGGTGTCATGCTTTGCGAAAAGTTCCATTTGAGCTATATATGTTAGCTATTTGACACAAAATGTCAAATAACAAATTAACTATTTTTAATCACCGAATCTAACTACCCGCATATGCATATGTACTAACTACACTACTGTGTTAGGGATGAAGAAGGTTAAATTTAGAGTACGTATAACCACATTTGCGTGGAGAGAAAGTGAAAATTCATTTAAGAAAAAAACACTTTCAGTACATCTGACTGGGATCCGAGCCTCGATCTCTCCTCCTCATCAGCAGGATAGTCTGTTGCGAGAGTTGTGTCTTAGACCATGTGGCCAGTGAAATGGGTAGTTAATTACTAAATTAGCACAAATATTTATGTTACGATCAATACTGGAAATAAGTAGATAAGAAAATGACAACTTATTCTGGAACTCTTAATCTTTAATTTAATTTTCTCATTATGTGTCTTTACTTGTTCAGGTTATTCACATTCATTTATTAATTATACTAATATGGTAGATATGAGGTGGTATAGTTGAGAGAAAACGTACCAGCATTTGCGTTGGGGGCTAGAGGTAAAACATTTAGTAAAAAACCACCCTAAATACATCCAACCGGGATTCAAGCCCTGGTTTCCCCATAACCTGCAATGCAGTCTAATAAGAGTGACGCGTTATACTATGTGACCACCAATGTGGGTCCAAGTAAATATATTTAATGCTTTTACATTATTTCTGTCGTTGAGCCTCTTGGATTATTGAAAGTATCCATGGTAATACAAATAGACCTACTATGTTTCATACCAGTTTCATTTTGATTAAATTAATCTAAATTATGTGTTGGAAGAAAACATCGCTAACGAGAACTAGGTAAGCGGGCGCCTTAACGCTTTCTGGCTTGAAGAAGAACTCTGCGAGTGACTCGAAAGAGAACGCCAATCTGATCCGCAGACATCTCGACCAGATGGACGAACAACGCGAGTCCCATCCTCCAAGGAAGTTCACGCATTACGCCTTGCACCAACTCTCGGTGACTCACAAAGACGCCGTCCATCACCTACCACCGGCGGCCGCACAGGAGGGTGGCGTACACGTCATAACCCCTGGTCACCAAGTCGGAGGATGATGGCGTTCTGGGGTTTGAGACAGGCTACCGGCACGTCAATCATCCCTTTCCCTTAAACCCCCATCATCTTGGTCCGAGCAAGGATCGTGCCAGTGAGGAAAATAAAAATAAATGAAATGCCAACTCTTGAGCAAAATTAAAAATTGATATGATAAAACTACGCAGAACAATGAAAGAGATATCAGTAATTGTATGGTACATTTAATGGATATCCATAGTAGAATTTTGGTCGGAAATGTCTTCTGAAATACACCTACCTTATTTCCCACCATAATATTAAAAAATAAAGGATTTTGGTAGGATAAAAGACCTTCAAGAATGGCATTCCTTCCAAATTCTGGGTTTATTAAAGTTTATTTTATATTTAAAATTATGTCTCTAGTTTGAATTTTAATAATAAAACGTATTGATTAAACCAATGTGGCTGTTTTTAAATAATTTATTTTTTTCTTTATTGAACGTACAACGCATCATATTCCTCAACCGGGCTAATCGCATATTTAGTTAAACTAATGAGTTTTATGATTCGTTCGGGTAATAAGCTAATATACTAATAAAGCTAATGGGGTAGGATTGAGGCTGGTAGTATTTTTGAAGAAGCTTATTCACATTTGTGCATAGATAAAGAGTGGAAAACCGTCTAGGAACAAGCAACTCAATACACTCGGCCGGGACTCGAACCCATAGCTTCCCATCATTATAAAACTATATAATACAAAAATGTTGCCATTATCTGCATCCTCAGTAGTTTAGGAAACAATTTATTAAAACTAGTGGAGTTCACGAAAATTCCCCAAAATAGAAAATACTGTGATTGTCTCATAAAGTTAAACTAGTTAATGGTAATTTTTTTTAAAGAAACAACGTGTGATTGGGACTTCATTAAAATAAAGGTTATACTAGGCTAATATAGACTATCGTGAGCTGGAGTAGAATATTTAATAATGCGATTGTATATATATATATATATATATATATATGATTGTCATACCCGCCTCGGTGGCGTACTTAGATAACGCTCTAGTCGTGTTGAGCTCGACTGCCGAGGATGGTGAGATCTAGGTTCGAATCTCGGTTGGGTGAACTAAGGGTAGTTTGTCCTAAATGGTTTTACACTATCCCTCCACGCAAATGTAGGTTCACTTCCTCTAATTCAACCTTCCCAATTCCCAGTCCATTTGCGTAATTAGTATTTAAGCGTATAAGCCAAAAGGGTGGTGAGACGTAGTGCTAAATAAAAAAATAATTGTCATAACCTTTGCGTTGATATTTAGTACTATCCTTATCTATTAGCCAATTATGAGTATTATATTTTAAATTAGTGATTTAAATACAATATATTAAATACAAATAATTTGTAAAATATTTTAGACAATAATGTCCTCGAAACAACATTTAAGGTAAGGAACGAACATACATTTCATAAACATTTTAAATGTAAGTTTATTAAATTTAATTTATAGCCTAAATCATTCAACATAATTTATAGCCTTGCTTACTAATATTAACACAGATTAATAAGAAAGAATATACAATGATCATTGTATTTATATTCATATTCAAATTTTAAATTGTGCATTCATATTTTTATTTAATTGGTCTAAATATCCCTTTGTTTAATTTTAAGGACTATTTGTCCAAATTATATTATACATTTACTGTATTCCATCTATGTTATTTAACTTATTAAATTAAAACATACTACTTATTGATTGTTTGATGTGGCTTAACATTTACTGTAATGCAACAATCTATAACAATTATATACATAGTAGTATTAATTTTGTATAACATTATTAAATGTAGCTTTCCTAACTAACTTTTAAAAGTTTTTCTAAAATTTCCAACAAGAAAACATTTTGAGCATTAAACATGTTTGACGTTAAATGCAAAATTGAACAGTTGAGCTAATTTTGTTGACAGCCATCCGTGAAAAATGCACAATTTTTTTTAGAAAATTCCTAATACATAATTTGTCAGTTATATAAAAGTAGGTTTTTAGTCCCTGTGAGTTAATATTGGAGGTCTTACATAACAATTTTCAAACATAAATAAATTTAAATAATTCGCATTAACACAATCGTATACACTTTTTAATATAATTTACTAGAGTTTTAGATACAATTTAAAGAATCAATCATCATTAAACTACCACTAAATTAATTTTTCTTTGATAAATATAGACAATGTTATATTTTATCAAGAAAAAATTCCATAGATATCATATTTGAACAATCTACTAATAACAATTTTAAAACTATTTTGACTTTTCAAGTGAATTACTCTTAATATTAGAGTGAGGCATGACCGTATATAAACTAAATACCAGATATTAACAATATCCATTAATACAATTCAGCTGTTATATCAGTTAAAGACAGATTTACATACGTGCATGGGAAAAGAATAACTGTCAAACGCATCTTTTTTTAGATCGGGAGCAAATAAAAATTAGATCCAGCATAACCTCAAGGTCAAAGATTTCAAGAATATGTTACGATACTGTATCTATATGATAAATAAAATTGGTCATAAAGATGGACTTATTTTCATTCTCAGTAAGTGTGTCATAATTATGACAACCTCATTCATTAATTAAGCTTTTTTGTTCCTTAAATAGAATAACTAATGGTAAAAATAAAATACGGTGTAGTTTTTGATTATTTTTTTTAGAAAAATATACACTTGATGAGTGTCAAAAACTAAACAACACTGAATTATGGAAACTATTTTAAATTGTTTATGTGTATCGTGTCTTTCTGTCTGTCTGGGGATATTCACATATTTACGTACAATAATAAGGTGGCGAAAGATAGAATTTTGAAGAAATTAGTCTGAGTTTCCATGGAGGGAACACTATATATATATTTAAATTATTTACACTCGCATTAAGTGGACTACTGTTAAAGTACCCATCCAAAAGTTTGAGCTAGTTGAAAGAGTATAATTTCCAGTACATTGAACATCACTCACAGACCTTGGGAAGTAATTGGTCTACAGAACAAAACAACATACCTGTCAAATTGTCAACATGTGTTTCAAGAGCTGTCACTCATGCTATATTCCCTGTCCACAGTTTTGAAAGTACTTACGCAAAATAAAACATACACTTACGTTTGATCATCTAAATGGATTTGGGAATAAAGCTTACACAACCCGAACTCGTATAAATATGGACGGCATTTATTACGTTAGTAGCCAAATAACTTTTATGTAACACAGAGGCGTTACAAAATATTCTTAAAGCTGAACTAAAACAACAAATTGGATGGATCATTGATAAACAATCTTCACAGTATACTCTATAAAATGAAACTAACTTGGTGTGAAAAGGTTATTTTGACTTTGGCGCTAACGGTAATGGTCGAAACAAAAGAATGTGCCTTGAAGCGTGTAGTGAGCAATCTCCATCTCACGTTTCATCTCCAAAAGATTACAATAGTCTACAGATCATATCCTATAGGTGAGAATAACACATTCCGTTGTAGAAGGGGTCAACATCACAATTATATACTCTCATTACAAATAATTTATTTCAACTTCTTGCGCACTAAATACTATGCACTATTCTTTATGCGTTATACATGAATAATAAGCACAGCACACAACTATACATCAGAACCACAGCCTCCAGGTTAAAATGGCTGCGCTCAATGGGAGGACTCGAGTCCTTCAACACGGGGCTCACTGCATTCAGTCTTAAGTGTCACAATCATTATCAAGAAGGCATCATTAAAAACAGTACACTTTAAAGATGGGTGTGTTAGAGAGTAGGCAAATATTGCCTTTTAATATCTATAAACCAGCTTTCACAAAGCTAGGTTCAGGTAGCGGCCCCACCCTCCTTCCCAAAAATAAACCTCCTAAACGAGCCTACTCAGAATACAAACTACAAGAAAATCGTAAACATTATCTTTTTTGTTCAAGTGATGTTTGCAAATACTCTAGCTGTAAACATTATTTAAATACCGTTGACTAGTTAATTGTCTGAAAATGGTTTGTTCATTGAAAGGGGGTAGAGAAGTGAGTTGGGAAACGCGAGGGGCGTGATTACTGATTCCTGAAATATTGTGTTCGAGCCATCACCCCTGGGAACTTGCTCTCCAGCTTGTAACCCTTACAATGACTAATTTGAACGTGAGTAGTTTCCCTTGGAAGTGCTGTTCATCACTGAGGGATGTAAATATCACTCCCCAGTGGCCAAGGACTCAACCTGTCTCAAGGAGCGCAGCGAAACTCCCGTGGATGAGTATTTTGTGTTTCCTTGTCAAACAGCCAATGTACAGTGTTATTCTGCATTAAAATCCGGTAAAAGAAGTATTTTAACTAGATTTGGGTCGAATTCACTACCTATTTAACTGATTCAATTCTCTAATATGGTTCTTAATTTTACCTGTGAGTCCCGATACTCAAATTCAAATCAAAATGCTGGTAAAAAATGAAGAAAATAGGAACAAATAGTAGCTAAATGTTTTATTGTTGTTATAATGCATTCATTATAACATTAATACATCCTATTAAGGTTAGGTGCTAGGGCACGTGAGCTTAGGGCAGTATTTTCGAAGTTTTTAAAGCAATAACATTCTTTTTGGCCAAAATAAATCAAATATTTATTCCATAGAAACATAGAATTTAGTTTTCTTCATATGCTAATCTCAACAGTTCTTGAATATCTGTCAACGATGTCCTGGAATTTAAAGACAACTCTTCTCTTTATTTAAAAAGTTTGTCACCAAATGCTACTATGCTCATGACAGATATTCAACAACTGTTGATATTAGCATGTGCAGAAAACTAAACCCTATGTTTCTATAGAATAAATATTTGATTTATTTTGTCCAAAAAATGTTTATGCTATAAAAACTTCAAATTTATTCACTAAACTCGCACTTATTGGGGTATGCGTGTAGTCGTCAAGTTTGTCCTATAATGTTAGGGTTGTACCACCAACACGCAGTGTTAACAGTATTAAAACAAACTCCAATTAAAAAAAAAATCTTTTTCATTTTATTTTACTCATATCTTAGATTCCATAATTGATATCATCCTTGAATATATAATATTTTCAAGGATTAGAGGATTCAAGAGTTTTATTCTTAATTTTAAGCAAGCGTGAAACTTGTTGTTTTTGACGATTGTGATGAAATTTACAGTAAATGATGTCAACTGCGGTAGAATGGAAGAAGAATCTTTTGCTCAACGGAACAGCTTTGGAATAAAATGGATTGACATCAATGTTAGAAATATCCGTTTCATACTGTTGCTGAAAGCTAAAAAAGAGACAATATTTCTGGCTTTTACGTGGATACACACAAGAGAAATTTTACTCGAGGTACTATTTTACATGTCTACATATTATCTAAGTAGTACGTCTTAGGCCTACTACCCTTTCGGATTATAGGCATATGTAGACTACTAATTATGCTAATGTGTTAAGGATAAGGAAGGTTAAATTTGGAGGAAGCGTAACCACATTCACGTGGAAGACCATTTAGTAAAAAAACACCTTCACTACACCTGACTAAGATTCGAACGCCAATCTCCCCGTCATCAGCAGTCTAGTCCATTGAGATAGTGATGCTTTAGACCATGTGGTCACCGACGTGGGTATTATCTAATTCATAGTTTTAGCAGCCCCCTCCCCTTTTTCCTACTCCAGCAAAAGGCTGGACTTCAAATGACTGGGAGATGGTGGCTTGACCCCAGTCGTGTGTACTGAGGGTGATTTTACCAAGATAATTTTCCTCTCTCCACGAATATGTGGGTACATTTTCTCTAAATTAAACCTTCCTCCTCCCTAACCCATTAGCGTAATTAGTAAATAATAATATAACCCAAATGGGTAGTAAGACGCAGTCCTAAAAATAATCAAAGAGGTATGTGTGGATAAGGTAGTATTTAGAGGGAATGTACCAGCATTTGGGAGGAGTTAGGGCTTGAAAACCTTTTAGTGAAAAAACAACAACTTATATACTGGCTTTCACTAAGCTGCTTCCTAATCTACAACCCGAAAATGAGGCTACATTTACTCTAATGTGCTACTTTCCACATACACTAACAATTTTAATTAACATATAATTATTAATTAATTAATCTATATGCTTACAACCCAAACGGGTACGAATATGTGGTAAAAGAAGAAAATCTTGCTATCTCCCTCCTTTTACCCCTCCATGTCACCTTAACTGCCTCCTCCATCCTCTCCTCCCAATTCATTTCTTGAAAAAAATGTTTAAGGTAACTTTATATATTTAAAAAATGTGTGCAAGCACCATAAGGATCAAATTAAAAAAATAGCCTGAAATTGAACCTGTGATTACATTATAACTTTGAAATAGAGTCCAATTTTCATAGGAAGGGCCATTTAGAAACAAAAAAGAACGCTGCATATACCATCACTTGACTTATGAATATAGGAGAATATGTCTAGTAACTCTTCTAGCTTTCAGGTAGGGTCCCTTCCTATAATAATCGGGTCCACTCTTCAATCGAGCTCTTGTATCAATAAAGCAGAGGCATTCAACTTTTTAAGGTCAAAGAGTACAAGTTTCTATCTCTTGTTGGCTCGCGGGCCGCAACACTTTACCGACAATATTGGGATTGAACACTTTAGTAGGTATATTATTTCTATTTCGGCGTCCCTAGTTTTTCAATGGTGATGAGCGAATACGAACACTCCCGAATATGTCCGAACGCACCCGAAATCGTAAGCTCTCCCTTGTCTACTAGAGCAGTCATTTGCCGGTTCAAAGTTAAATTTGTATAAAAACGTAATATTTTTATTCACGAATAAATAAAAAATTAGTTTGAAAAATAACTTAAAATACGTATTTATTTTATAATTTTTATTATGTAAAATATAAATCTGTTTTTGTCATTTTTTTTTCTCTAGAAATAATTTTATATTTTTCATGGACCGGCGGGCCACAAAAAATGTTACCGTGGACCGTAAGTGTCCCACGGGCTAAGAGTTTAAGGGCCATACACTAAATTATTATTATTATTAGCACCACGTCTTACTACCCGTTCGCGTTATACGCTAGCGTGTAATGTGTAATGGTAGGGTGATTATGAGATGAAGTAAAGGACCTACAGTTTAACGTGGGATCCGAACCACGGTGGAGGCCTAGCACTCCACACATTCACAAGTTGTGATTAATACAAGTCTTGTCAGAGGTGAAGGAAGGGTTTGGCAATCAGATAAACCTGTGCTGGGACCGAGGATTGAATCCCGGACCCACATCCCAGAAGCCCTGCATTAAAATGTCCACCATCGTTATATCTCTTTTCCACAGCTGTTCAAACCTCGTGAGAAGGGCACACTCCATCTACCTGAACGCCTCAACATGATATTCGTAGCCCCGAGTGCACAAGAGCTTGATGACGTCATAGGACGTATAGTAGTCCCTTTCTACCACCAGGTGTTCGCACTCTTGGTGGGAGAGCGAGTGTTGGCATACGAAATATACGACCCCCACATGGGCACCAAGGTGGTCCGTCAGTTGGACCCTGGGTGGACCATCCCTTTGGGAGAGGCGCAGCTGTTCGCCACACGAACGGACCTGCAAGGAGTCAAACTAAGGGCTGGAATACAACAGGTCAGATATAATACATTGTTATCTTTATATAGTCAGGTCACAAATGGTCAGTTCTAATACACTGGGATATTTGTATAGTCTGGTCACAACAGGTCAGATATAATACACTGGTATCCTTGTATAGTCAGGTCACAACAGGTCAGATATAATACACTGGTATCCTTGTATAGTAAGGTCACAACAGGTTAGATATAATACACTGATATCCTTGTATAGTCAGGTCACAACAGGTCAGATATAATACATTGGTATTCTTGTATAGTCAGGTCATAAAAGGTCAGATCTAATACACCGGGATCTTTGTATAGTCAGGTCACAAAATATCAGATATAATACACCGGGATATTTGTATAGTCAGGTCACAACAGGTCAGATATAATACACCGGGATATTTGTATAGTCAGGTCACAACAGGTCAGATATAATACACCGGGATATTTGTATAATCGGGTCACCACTGGAAAGGGATTAATTTTACTCCCATGCTGTCATACGCCAACCATGTGGTCAATTTTGACAAATGATTTTTAAATTTGAAAGTTGTAGGATATAATTTTGTAATTTTTCTAAATTGTTAGTTATTATATATTTATTACTTTGTGATATAGAAAAATTGTTGTATTCGTTACAATTTTCGGCCTTCAGATTTTAATGGACGTTTCATCTGTCATGTACTGTGAATTACCTTCTTTAACACCGTGTCTTACTACCCATTCGGGTTACATATTAATTATGCTAATCATTTTAGCGATTAGGAAGGTTATATTTAAGGGTAGTGTACCTGCATTCGCGTCGAGGGATAATGGCAAAACATTTAGGAAAATCCACCCTCAGTACGCCCGACTAAGATTCGAACCTCAACCACCCCATCATCGGTGGTCTAGTCTATTGCGTGAGTGATGCCTTAGAGCATGCGCCACCAAATTAGGTAAAAGAACTGCTGATATTATTATTCTAAAAAAACCCTACTAAAGTAAAATTGTATTTATTTTGACCAAGAAAGTTTTTTATTTAATAAAAAGAATGCATAAATAATTACCTCGAGTAGCGTTCCATTTAATTCCATCTTAACTTTCTCGAAAGTTGTGGAGAACCATCTGAGCTCCGATGTTGACACCAGCTGAGGTCTATCTCGAGACTAGGTGTGCGCTGGAACAATTGACTTGTACCCGGTAAGAATAGGTGCGATACCAGTCCGAAGGAACTGGGTGTTCGTTCCCCAACCACCCCACCCTCTTATTTCAATACAAATGTCAAATAACCGAAATAGTATTTACATTTCTAATTATTCTATATTTTGATGCACTAGTAAATAAACTAGCTTCTCTGGGTTATATCAATAAGTATCTCAGTTTTTTGAGAGATTACCCAGTAATAAAGTAACTTTGTCCAAGAGACACCCGTATGTGTTAACCAACTAATCATACATCCTTTTCGAGAAGGTTTTTTAAATGTGACATTTAGTCCGCATGCCCACCAATGCGGGTAGTATTGTTTAAATCTCTACCGTCAAGACTATCTTCCCTGACACCTCACATGTGATTAAAAACACAGTTTAGTCTTAAGCAAACTCGCAAATAAATGCTTTAACCTTGTAAAATTAAATCCATTTATAGAATTTATCAACTTGAAACAACATATTTACCAGGTTGATGAATATTTAACTATTTTAAGTAATATTTCAACCAAATCACCATAAAATCATCACAATGGAGTGAGGTGTGTACATGAATTTTCCTCTTTTATCGGTTAATTAACTTGAATTCGATTTCTGGTATTGGCCTAATATGTTTTACGATGAAAATAGCTTCTGATATTAATATTTAATTATTATCAACTGGGATTTACACTCAGTTCGTATGACAAAATTTAATGTTTAGTAGCCCCTAAATTATTATTATTATTATTATTATTATTATTAGCACCTTGTCTTACTACCCATTCGGGATACACGCACTTAAGCTAATGTGTAACGGTAGGGTGATTGGGAGATTAAATGTAAGACCTACAGTTTAACGCAGAATCCGAACCACAGTGGAGGCCTGGCATTCCCCACATTCACAAGTTGTGATTAATACACGTCTTGTCAGAGGTGAAGGAAAGGTTTGGTAATCAGATAAATCTGTGCCAGGACCCAGGATTGAACCCCGGACCCTGCTGGTACAGTTTATAAAATATTATCAACTTCCTGCTTATTATTATGTAAACATTCATTTCTATTAATCAATCAAGTTTCAGATTTCCCCTGCAATAATAATGATGCCAACCACCGGACCCACTAAGATTTCGGGGTACATTTACGAAGTTTGGAAAGAGTTGGAGTGTCTCCTCAATTTCACGTGAGTACTAACGTAGCCATTGGCGTGACGTGAGATATTACAAACATACGCACCTGTGATGTGTTATTCTTCCCTCTAAATTATATTTGCACAAGATGCTCTACTTATTTCATATGAGAAGATCGATACCCCGGCCAATGAATGTTATTAGCGATGAAAATAACTCCCAAGTACAACAAGTTCTGCTTACCCTGGCTTAACCCACGGGTACATTGATTCGAGTGAGTTAATAAAAGATACGTAAAGCCTTACCAGTATATTTAGTCTAAATTGAAGTAACCTTCAGTTCCTGTTTAAAGGGAACTCTAGAAATTTTGATTAATATCTTTTCATGAGGGCACAAGTCCGCTACTTTTACCTTGAAAGGTACAAGTCCTAGCTACTATGCTATGGCTCCACGTAACAATGCAGGTTAAGTTTGAAAACATTCAGGGTAAATGAAGGGAACATAATTATATAAAGTTTGCTTGTAAAATGGACAAAATATGCGAGATTCTAAATTTGGGTTTTGATTCCTAAACATCTTCTCTGATACCAGGACGGATTTCAAAAACTCTGTGGATTCTTATTGGGGCAGCAAACAACCGGACGGAAGCTGGAATGGACTGATTGGAATGCTCCTCAGAAGAGAGATTGACGCCGCAGTGACCGGCCTGTCAACCACGCACGAGCGCCGGAAAGTGATAGACTTTACTTACACGACCTATGTACGCTCGTGAGTATGGTGGTAGGGTCACTTATAGCATTGTTTTATAGGATTATAACAGGATCGTACTAAGAGATGCGGGTAGTGAGGGAGTTCAAATTCCTTCTCTCCCTCTGGAATGCCGCCGAAACCTGTAGATTCCATAATCAACCACAAGGAGCAAGGGATTCATTTTAAAAGCTAAGTAAAGATTTTAATATAATATTTAATTATGGGACTTTATTAATTAATTAAATTTTTAATGTAGCTACTATATTATTATATATAATTCAAAAACAACAATTTACTATTTTGTTACATTTTTAATATTTTAAAGTTTTACTAAAACCAAACTAATTGTATATTTAAAGTTACGATTGAATTTTTATTACTCTGCCTTTAAAAAAATTTAATTGTGTATTATATACAATTCTTCAAAAGGTTCTAAATATTTTAACTCAATTAATACATACAAATAATTAAGTGTTTAAATAGAGTTTTTAATTTATAATTAAATCAAATCATTTTTGTTTAATTTTAATACCAATGTAGCTGGTTTTTATTAACCTAATATAAATGTATATATTTTACTGTAAATAATTTATCATAATAATTATTGACTAAGACTGTATAACAAATTTTAATTCAACAAACAAACTATATTCTAAATTTGTTCCTACTTAAATACTATAGGCCCCTCATTCGACAGTGATTAGAATGTTTTCTAAAATGATAATTATTGTTTTATTTCTTAATGCTTAAAACATTAGCTTATTAAAGTCTTAAAAAAAACATATAATAGCACCTACAATCCCCTTAAATTATCTTTTAAAAACAAGTTTGAATATTTACTCCAAGTGAGATTTAATGTTTAAAAATTCCCTTACAAACACTTCAACGCATTTACCCCCCTAAACTTCATATCCTTAACTCCAGCTCTCAAATAAAAAAAACTGGTTAAGGCCTTTAAAATGTACCTTAATCTTTATAAACTTACAAATTAAAACGCATAAGACTTAAGTAGAAAGTATAGAATAGTCGTGATAAGAAGGTAGATATAAAAATACAAAAAATTGATTTCAAGATTTATAAAGATACATATCAAGATATTATTTTTTCGGCGTTGATACTATTTGTCAAATGTGACAACGCCAGATTACAAGTTTTGACTTACGAATATGTTTAAAGAATCCTTATATCCATTATATACATGCCTTCTTATGACAATCCCACTTCATACAGTAGGACTAAACCACCAATAAACTATACTCTAATATATTACTGAAAACCTATTTTGAGAATTAAATGAAAAAGTTTGAACATTAATAACATATTGACTTTACTTAGCGTTGAATGGCCATTTTAGGGTAGCAAACTAACACAACTTGATTACGTAATTAATTTTTAACACATATTTATTAGATTAATTTTGTTTATTTACAAGTATTTTAATTTTAATAACATAAAAATTACATATATTATTTACATATATGGAGAACACTAACACCAGCTCCGAAGAAAACAACTACAGCATAATAAAATTAAAATAAATTTAACGTGGTTTCCATGTGGGATAAAGACTAGTCTTACTTAGAGGTCGGATGGGAACGCTATAAGAACCCAAACTTTGCCCCAAATGGGTATAAAACATCCAGAAACCATTTTATATCAAAAGATAAAACATGTATGATGAATAAGACCCCTAAAACTGCGAAGGAAGACCATAGAAAAAGCTAAAAATATAAATAATAATTTAAAAAAATGCTCTTGGAGATGTGGTACAAACAAGGAGATTATCGAGGCGATGTTACTCAAATTCAAAAATAAATTAAATCTAAAAACACAAGTGAAAAAAAACCTGTGAGCGAGTCAGTCGCCTGCATCCTACTGACAGCATAGCCGACATTTCAGTATAGTACCTCACCAGATGGCGTTGTTGCAGCTAGTTTTTCCAAATTATAATTTTAAGGTCCATAGTTAATAATAAAATAACTTATTCATTCTAAGAATAGGAAATGGGGGACTAAATGAGAAGGAATGCATCCACATAAGCGTAGAGTGTTTATGGGAAAACCACACCCAATGCGACAAGCTGAGATTCGAATCTCGACTACCCTATTACAGAAATTCCCTCTAATAAAATAAAACAACTATAAAATCACCTATGCAGCTGCGCTATCGACGGCAGCATCGAAAGTCAAAACTATCAACACCTTCGCCATCTTTTGGCGAACGATTGAAATGCCTCAGCTTTAGTGGACGCATGCGCAGAAATTTGTTGGAGTAACATAGGGTAAAGGTAGAGAGGCGCATTCGTTACAAAGGACCAAGAAACGAACAGATCTGTGCAAAAACCAAATAAAAACCCGCACATTACAAATGTTTCTTGACTTCCCTTAGTCCTAATAATATTTAAGAGATCGGTTACCAACTCACATTCATGATAATGTTAAAATTCACCCAATCTACTTCATTGGCCACATGGTTTGAGGCGTCACTATTACGATATACTGGACTGTCGATGATGGGGAGATAGAGGTTAGAGTCCCAGTTGGGTGTACTAAGAGTAGTTTTTCCGAAATGGATTTTCACTCTTCCTCCACGCAAATGTGGGTAAACTATATCTAAATTCAACTTTCTTCAACCGTATCTTATTTGCGTAGTTAATACATGTGTATAACCTGAACAAGTAGTAAGACGCGATGATAAAATAAATAAATTATTTTACGTTTGGCTTGTGAAATAATGGTTTGAAATCAACACAAAGAAACCACAAACCGAATAGTTTTATATCTATGCCATCCTAAATTTTCATAAATTATGTATTCTTGGCACCCTCAGACTTAACTCATTGGAACTTTTGATTAAAATAAAAACAATCATTTATAAATAGAAAGTTTTGGTTTAGTTTAAATTATTTGTGGCTGCCCAAATCAAACAGGCCCACCGGATAATTTCCAAGTGTCCCAGAGGCCCATAACCAGACAATCTTAAGACATATTACTTTCCCCTTTAGTCATAAAATAGTTTTTACATTAAAATATATGAGAAAATAAACACTTCCTTTTAAAGTTATCGTTCCATAGATAGTTCAGTCGTAAAATGATGCACTTCTGTGTTTTTCTATCATCTGGGGTGGATTAAGTTAGTTGGTTCTGGGAGAAGCCATTAAAAGTTGCAGCCCGCCAGGCTGAAAGAAAAACAAGAGTGTCACCAAACTCGTTAAATTTTACCATCTATTTTGTCTACATCAAAACCCTCCTTCAGGCTCTTTGCCTCACCAAAGAGATTTGTCTACTGCAGATGCTAGTCTTATTAAGATAAGTTCTCAATTGAAACTTGAGCGTATGTCGTGTGCTTTAAGGAATTATATATTGTCTGGTGACTACTTCGGGGGACGCATGGTCTAAGGCGTCTCTCTCTCGTGTTGGACTAGACTGCCGATGAGAGAACTATGGAGTTGATAATCCCGGTCAGATATACTAAGTGTGGTTTTCCCTAAATAATTTTCTACTATCCCTCCACGCAAATGCGGGTACACTTCCTCTGAAAGTAAACCTCCCCATCCATAACTTACTAGCGTAATTAATACATATGTGTATTTCCAGATTTGGTAGTAAGATGTGATGCTAAAAAAACTATATATATATATATATATATATATACACACAAGTATATATATATACACACAAGTATATATAAATACATATACAAATATATAAGTATATTTAAATAGATATATATACATAAGACAAATATATATAATATATAAATATGCATTTAATTATGTATTCATATTTATATTTCTAAGAATATATTTGTATGTGTTTTATAATTTACGTAAATGTTTATTTGTATCTTGTTATTAATATACATGTATATGTCTGAGGGTTCACACTAAGCTGTGTGAATTGTAACTCAGGTCATGTTAAAATTATTAAATTTAATTTCCTCAAGGCCAGTAACCACACTTTAAATCAAATATTGTAAATATACAAAATATAATTTACACCATAAACTTTTCTATTTATAGTTTATAAACCATACCGCATTCTGACTAAAATTAAATAAAAACAAATTATTTGATTTTAAAATAAGGGAAGAGAATAATGGTAGTGTGAGCATACCATAAAAAAATAATTTCCTAAACTGTGGGTCGTTACCTCTCAGGGGTCGTGCTCTGGGAGTTGCAGCAAATATTGGGAGAGTAAGTTATATTTTTTTTTTAGAACTATCAACATCACAAAACATTACAACCAATCATTCTCCATTTATTTAACTTATTGTATGTATAAACATCGTCCGCTTTACATACATACATACATACATACATACATACATACATACATACATACATACATACATACATACATACATACATACATACATACATACATACATACATACATACATACATACATACATACA
>CABFVX010000123.1:417212-427285 GCA_902151425.1 Timema shepardi
GTGTGTATTGGATTGTACCACGACACTGCATTATAATTTGAAAACACTCGTAATGGCAATCTAAAACAGTGGTTCCCAAACTGTGGTACGTACAATTATTACCGGTGGTATGCAATGAGAAGTCAATCAAAGAAAAATAAAATCAAAAGTAGGAAAAAATATATGGCCTCATAAAATCTTATAAATACATGGCTTCCAAATCCAACCAAACTTATAAGAAATTTAACCAGTGGTTGGAGGGGTGGCAACATTGGTTCAAGCTCAGATATCTGGTGCAACCTCGCGGTCTGTGTTATTATATCCTTGCGCACCGTTAAATATTTACGGAGAATCTTAAATATTCAGCATTATTTCGATGGAGCTCCAAATTGCGGAAATTGATGGTTATGGTAAGCCATTCGAAAAATTTGGGAACTGCTGATCTAAAAATAATATCTATCCATTAGAAAATAATATACATTGAAAACAAGCTTTTTTTTTAAAAAAAAGTATGCATTGCAATGCATTCCGGGTCACCTAATAGCTGGTGAATTGCAGCGACACTCGAGGAGATTCTGTTATATATTTTTGGCGAATGAATTAAGCTTCATTCAGACGCTCAGACGCAAAACAGAAAAGGAAATGTTTTTGGTATCGTGTGCCACCAGGGTTTGTCAGCTAAACATTCCTGATTTTCTACTGGCAGTGGCCAATGTGTAACCATCTTCTGAGGTTGGGGCACTATGTAGGTGCAGTTACTTTACCCCGATGAGATGACGTAATGACAACAATTATGATTATGCGGTGCAAATAAAAGTCTTAAACTTATCTTAAAACTATTTTATCAGCATTTTAGAAAACATTCTAAATTATCAACTGAAGTAAAGAACGTTATTAGTAATAATGGATAAGATTTTAATAGTTAGTGTTGAGTTTAATGTCAATTTAAAGTTAATGGAAGATTATGAGCTCGAGAAGTCAAACTATATAAATTATACAATAAGGCACAACAATATATCTTAAATATGTAAACAATAAAATAACATGAAACACAGTAAAAAAAAATGAATTTCAAACTATATTTACAAATTTAAATACAATAAATACAAATTTAATTTCGTAGCATTTGGTTACAAGGAAAAAGAGAACAAGTCAACGATAACAAATACTCACCCCATTTCACCATCCTAGCGGTGCTGTACTCTGAACTGAGAGAGACGACAACAATGCCGACAGCAATTCCACCGCACAGACAACTGACCAGCTCCGCCTAAGAATCTAAACGCGCCTACAAGAGGTCGCCTTGTGCTAAAGATATTCCAAAGAACTTGAGAAGAAAAGAGATATCAGTCCCACATTGTGCCCGAACATTCCAATTGCTTCGAGAAATGAATAGAAGCTCGTCTTGTCACTCGCATTTCCCTCCCGGTGCATTATACTCCTTGGTTCCCCTTTCTTTTTTTCCTTTGTTCCATGTTCCTTGAGTTTTGCAAATCGTATATAAGACCGGCGTAGGAAAGCGTCCGGCACTCTTGGACATTGCTTGGACTTAATCGGACGAAGCCGGGGGCTTCAGCATTATTTATAAAATGTAAGGGTAAATTTATTTTTGGTGTAAATATTTTTTATTTGTTATTTTTCAAAACTCCCTTTTGGCCTGTTATTATTTATACTTTCAAATTAGTAACTGTTTGAATCTGATAATACTTAAATTTTTCACGTTGTATTTAAATAGTCTAATTTATTTATATCAGTCTAGTTTGTAGGGATACATTTTGGGATATCACTATTGAGCTGATAGTTAAAAGAAAAGATGATCTAAAGTATAAATTTTGAATCTCGCCTTTTTTATTATGCTGGTTATATTTTTCTTGTCTACGTAATGTTTAATTTAGATGTTATTATTAATTTTTCTTGCTTACTATCCTGTATTGTTAGTATTGTGATTGATAATTTAGGGTTATATGATTTTAGTTTATGATGGGATATAGTAGAAATCTGTGGACGATGCTCATTTTGATTAGTTGAATAATTATGAATAATAGAATGCAGACGTTAGATAGTCACATGGTTCGTGTTAGGATAATATTGAATAACTTCGTATACAAAGTTCCGCGAAAAATAATAAGCTAAATGATTCTTTGATGTATATAATATTCTAAAAAATGGTTATTTAATGGAAAGTAAAGACCATCTTAACTTAAAGCCTCCTAGCTCATTGCAGATTGTGAATTTAATGAAGATCGTAGGAGCTATTATATATTTCTACGTAGTACTTTTAACTAACTATTTATTTAATTCTGATATTTATAATAAACATATACACGCACTTCTTGCAATTTATTTAATGTTATTGTTAGTGAAAATACCCTTAGGTTAAGAAACTATATCTGTCCTTCCTTAATTTCAAATATTATTATATTTATATTTCTGGAGACCGACCGTCATGTTTTTCCCGCACCTGGATTGAGTTGCGTGCCCTGGGTTTCTTTTGTGCACCCGGCATTCAAAACTATTACTCATACAACTCACTCCTATTGCTTTCGTTATCATATTAATTTATTTTTCTGAGATTTGGACCCTCTTTTGAAGGATTTTGAGATATTTAGGGTTCAATTTTATGAAGTTAGTTTGAGCTCTCAGAGTGATTAATAATGAGATTAATATGATTTTATTGTATTTGTTAAACACTATAAGAAACCAATAAAAATTTTAAAATTTATTAAAAATATTTTAAGGTAAAAGGATATTTTATCACAAAAAATAGTAAGTAAAGATATACATAATGTCGACTAGAATGTTCTATCAATTTTAAAGCTAGAAACATTTGAAATATTTTTTTGTAATGTAGTAAGTATCTCAATCTTATAATCTTCGATCGACTTTCATTCTAGAAAAATACCTTTGAAACTGCCGGGAATCGAGCCTGGGCCCTATAAATTAGTAGCCAGGACCAAGAGGCCTGTAACAAAGCATGATGACTCCACCCCTCCCTATCTCTTGCAGACTATATTGGAAGGTTCGTCTCTCGACAACGTCCTGTGGGTTGATGACACGGCGTCGGGCATGGAGATGGTTTGCAACAGTAGCTTCGCATTCTTGACAACATATCGCCTCTCGGACAACCTCTTAACGAAGGAGTCAGGCCCACCCTGTAACCCCGTCTACCTTCAACTGAGCAACGTCAAGGACCAACTCGGCATCGGAGTCCGCAAGGATTGGCCCTACCTGCGACTCTTCAATTACTAGTGAGAACCCACCGTGATGGTCCTTTGGTTCGAGCTCTAACCAGGAATATTTCTGTACACTGATTCCGTTTAGTCTTCTTCCGTGCAAATTTCACTTAGTTTCCTTATTATTAAACCTCCCCAAAATAGATTTGATATAATTTGTTAGCAATTTCTATTTAAAAAAATCACACATAATTAGGGTTGTTTAAATAGGTATTTTTCACTTCGAATCGAGTTTGTATGAAAACGAGTTTTTTTTTAGTTCGAGTAGGCTGTTCAGGGCTGTCCAACTTGAAGTTGGCTTAGGGAATTTTATATTCCTACACAATGTGAGGGTTGCACGCGTGGAAATTAGGCCTATAGCAGTGTCAACATTTTTTTTTTCTCGTTTATACTCTGACCAATCTCAGCACTCTCTTTAGTGTACGGTAATTTCAGTTTTTGGATCAATTAAACAGATGAATGTTACACGTTAAGCCTGTATACGAATAATTAATATATCACATTAAAAATATTATAATGATTACAATACAGCAAACAGTACAACAAATAATATACATAATAAATACTACCCAATTTAAGTCTGATCATGTTTAAGTAATTCTTGGATGACATTTTTTTTTAAACTTTTCTAATGCATCGTGGGCCGTAAATATGCAGCCAAAGGCCGTATGCGGCCTGCGGACCTTCAATTGTACAGGTTTGGTATAGTGCATTATTTGTACAATAAATATTTCAAGTTGAATTTCTGTAATAGCTCTATGTATAAACCATTAATAAATAGAGATATTATTTTTTGTGAAAAAAATTACAATCATAAAAATTCGAATTTTTAAATAAATTTAATGTAACTATACATTTTTAATCAGGCAACATGAATTATTAAAGGACTTTATTTGACATAAAATTATATTTTAAAACTGAATAAAATAAATTAAATTTAAGAGTTTTCGAGGAAAAGATAGAAAACTGCGAATACTGGAATTTTTTGAGTTTTGTAAAAATCTTTAGCTCGAGTTCCGCCAGATACTATAAAAATCGACTTGAACTCAAATTTTAGAGGACTTGCACACCTCTACTCTACTACAGTAGCCCCATGGCTTCTTTGGTTCTAACAGTTCACATCTGTCTGGCAGTACACATTTAGGTATATAACTAAATTTTGACCGTCAGAAGTGACAGCTGCTAAACATATGTTTTTGCAGATTATATGGTTCGGCGTAGGGATACATAATTTGGTCTGGTAACTTTTCAAAGCTTTTAGCTGTCAGATGACAGCTGTCAGTCAGTACCAAAGAAGCCATGGGGCTAATGTAATAATACTCGTATAATAATATGTAATCATTGTTGAATGATTTTTTTTGGGTGCAGTATCAAAGTTTCTTTCTACCAAAATACTACTGTGTATGACCTACCAAATGAGTTTAGCTTGATAGTCGACATGCATTTACAAATAAAGAAATAAAATTTAATTGGTTGAAATATATATTAACGTATGCTTTAAAAATACTTCCCCAACAAGTTTACACTAAATTAAAGGCTGCCTCTAAGTGCAGAAATACATAACTAAAAGCTTAGAAGGGTTTTCCCAAATAAAAATCAAGTACAGTTTTGAAAAAAGGAAATATGTGTTTTCTATCTAGAATGAAACAAAAACATACAAACACAAAAAGGTCTACACGCATTTGCGTGGGATGACAGTAGGAAACAATTTTTTGGAAAAAATACTCCAAAGTAGACCCGAATGGAATTCGAACCTTTATATCCCTATCATTAGCAGGCTAATCTAGCACGCGAGTAATGCAGGAGACCATTCGGCCACTGAGGCGTGTTGAGAGAATAGTTATTTCTCGAAACTAAACTATAAACACGGCCCTTGATGTGTCAATCCCCATTAGACCTAACATTTTATATACTGGGAGATTGGTTGACACCCAAGACAAGACTACAAACACAGCCCTTGGTGAGTCAACCCCCATTTGACCTGACATTTTATATACTGGGAGATTGTAATCAAGTCTTGGGTGTCGACCAAACACGGCTTTTGGTGAGTCAACCCCCATTTGACCTGACATCTTATATACTGGGAGATTGGTTGACACCCGAGAGTCCATCGAAAGATGAAGGTCTGATGGGTTTTTTTTTCAGTCTGAAGCGCTTGGACGAGGCCGGTGTCCTTGTCAGACTGCAGACCAAGTGGAACGTACGAGGCAACGAAGAGTCCACCGAGAAGAAGCAGAAGAGCATCGACTTGAAACAGGTCTTGCCACTGTTCCTGTTGGTCTGTGTCGGGCTGGTGGCCTCTTGGGGTTGGCTGTTGCTAGAAGTCACCGTTAATAAGAGAAACAGGGCTGCGAGGAAGCCACTTCACCAGAGGAAGGGGACTATTCCTCTTGGTTTGTGTCAAGAGTCGTGACTGGGGCATCGTAACCTTGGAGGGCCGCCTCACGCTATTTAAGAAGTAGCTTAGCGTACAATCCGAATGGGTAGTAAGACGTGGGGCTAAAAATAAAAAGGAAGTGTTTTTTTTTGGCACGGCGTCTTAGTACCCGTTCGGTTATACGCCTATGTACTAGTCACATAAATGTATTAGGGATCAGGAAATTTTAATTTAGAGGAAGTGCAGCCCCGTTTGCGTTAATGGAAAATGGAAAACCATTTCGAGAAAACTACACACACTGCACCCAGCCAGGATCGAACCCCGATCTCTCCATCTTCGGCAGTCTAGTCTACTGCGAGAGTCGCGCGTTAGGCCATGCGGCTACCAGACCGGGTGCATCCTAATTATTAAATTTAGTTTGATTGTCACTGACAGGATTATATATTAGTTATCATTATAATCACTTAAAAAAAGTAAACATAAAGCTAAAACCTTAACTAAAAGTACAACTCCACCCAAAATGACCACTAGTTTGAAAATCACTTTTATAATTAATATCACTATTGGCAATAAAATACTCAAATTACCGTCCAATATTCATTTTTATATTTCTTGCAGTCAACATTAATATGTTACTATATTATTGATGATATATTATAGGCATTGATAATATCTGTCAAAAAGGTATATAACATCACATGATTTGGCATATTAATACATAAACTTATATCTAGAAGCATTTCTTACTGTCAGATAAGGTTATAATTATGAAAATTGGATAAACATGTCAAATTTATGCTGTCATGGGTTCATTTATACCTCAAATCAATATTATGTTTTTTTCCAATAATGAAATACATTTATTACTACAGATCTGATGCATTTATTAGTATATTCACGCCCTTTCTATTATTTGTGGCTAAAAGATTAAGCTTGAATTCAATTTATACTAATTTAAATAAAATGGTCATGTGGGTTATGGATTTGATTTTCTTCCAAGAGATATTTAAAATAGTAGAGATTTATTTTTATGGTATGTATTTTAAATCTCAATAACAAAATAATCTTTTAAAACATTTAATATGTAAATATTTCCTAAACTTTGATATTGCATAGCTAAATTTTAAACAAAATATATATTTTAATTATTTATACTTAAAACTAAATAATGTGTCACAAATAATGATTAGACATCAAGGTCATAGTATTTTTAATATTAAATAATGGGAAGGGAAAGTGAATATTAAAAGTGTAGCACTTAATTATCTTTTTTTTTAAATATTATGAACTTATTTACAACGTTCCTTTAAATCCAGAGCAAGCATTCAAGAACCATTGAGATTAATCTGTGTAGAAACTCGAACCAAATATATTTACTGAAGCAACATTTTATTTATGGTGGCCAAAATTTATTTTTTAAATAAAAATTGAAAAAATACAGACCTTAAACACCTTGAAGTGGGGGGATGTAAGAAACGCGAGCTAAGGTCAGTGTTTTTTGGGAATTTTAGAGTAAAACAATTATTCTTTTGGCAAAAATTATTAAAATATTTAGTTAATCATAGAGTTTAATTTTATTCACATGGTGACCTCTACAGTCATTTAATATGTCATGAACATAACGATATTAGATGAAACACTTTTTTAAATGAAGAGAAAAAAAGCTGTTATTAAATTCCAGGACACTCTTGTAGGTATTAAATAACTGTTTATTTCAGTATGTGAAGAAAATTAAGCTAAATGTTCCTACGGAAGAAATATTTGATTTAAAAAAAAGTTTTTATATAAAAATTTCATCACATATCCACTCTCACCTTAAGCTATTCCCATCCGAACAATCCAACATCGTCAAACATTAAATACGTCAATTTTGATAAAGCGCTACAATTTTAATGGATACAAGATAAATAAAACTCTCATGATAGAACAAACAGAAATATATTCTGCAATATATTTAAGAAAGTAGTGACCGAAGGCAGATGGACTACCAAAATGTTGAACAGTCACCAAACTCACACCACACAACAATTTCTTCAGACGAAAAAGAATCACACCTTACTAAAGTAATGTTCTTTCAAATAACGTCAGGTATATTTAATACACACTCATTCATTTAGTTGTGTTAGTTCATTATATCAATATGTCTTCAATTTAGCCTTTTATATATTTCATAGAGGTATTATATTCTTATAAAAATTATTTTGGCAGGTATTATTCACGTCAAGCGAGGCTCGTCTTTGGCATATAGACTTAAATATTTTTGGCACAATGATAGGAAAATACTGGATAACAAACACATGAAAAAACTTTCGGTTGTCATATCTTCTGAAGGAGTTCATTTTTAAACACAGTTAATTGAATATTTTGACTTAAAAGCTAAGTAAATTGATTCTATACATATTTTTTGGAATAAAGAATTCATATTTATGGTATAAATCATAATAATATTAGTAAGTTTTTGTCATTTCATTAGAACATGTGGTTTATTCATAATGTACATATATTTGAGGTGGAATTCAAACCAAAATTAAAGCAAACCTTCCAAATAACTGTTAATATTAATAATTTATTTCTTATTTTGTAACTAATAACTTAACATAGTTAATATATTTTATAATAAACTTATTGATACAGTGTAGATATATTTTAATAATTATTTTGGGGAGACATTACATTCAGTTATTCCATAAACAATTTAGGCACTGCCTTGGTAATTAAACCATAAATTCAGAAAGTGTTGCAAACATGTTTTTTTTGTTTTTAATTTTATATTCATACAATTTTATAGTACTAATGCTATACATAGAGTATAGTAAATTATATAAAATATAGCGTTCAATACTTCTATATAGTATTAAATAAGAAACATTAGAAAAAATGTTAATGGTTTTAGTTAATTTTAAACCGTTGTACACACTACATAAAATGATAGATTGAAAAAAAAAGGTTAATTATTTACATATGTATTTTAAAATTTGAAGAAAAAACTAATTCAAATGATACTAAAAGTTAGACAAAAACATCACAGTAACACAGTGGGATCAGCCAGTACTTTGACCTAGGGAGAAGATGGTGTTGATATTTAAAAAATAATATGAAACATATAAAGAGTGAAGGAGAAAAGGGGGAAGCCCAATTTTAGCTCAAATAGAGTTAGTGTTGTCATCGTTAAGACACCCAAAATACCTTTTTAATGCACTTTACATTATACTTAAAATAGGTCTCTGTCATATTTAAATTAATTGAAAAACAAATATTTTCTGCGGTCCTTATTAGACTTGAGGTATAAAAGTAAAATATGTGTAATGTGAATTTCCCTCCTTTCCCCCTGTAACCTTCATACGTTACGGAATTTCTTAACACAATACAAATTTTCAAGTAATATTTGTTTCGAATTTAAGACTAGACCTAATAATATATTAATTGGTATTTATTAAATATCATTACCTAGAGAAAAACTCCAAACTATATAACAGCACCTCATTTAGGCCATTACAAATGTCACCAAGTTGTATATTTCGGGGATATTTGATAAAATTCTATGTTGCAAATCAAACTGGAAAAGAGGGAAACCCTAAATAAACCCACAATTATGAAGTAAAAAAAAAAAGATATTACTATCCACGCCGGTGGTAAAGCGGTCTAAGGAGTTATACTCGTACTACACTAATTCTGCATTGATGTGTAGGTTTAGGTTTGAAAGTAAATAATAAGATCACATTAATTGCTTATTTTTCAATTTAGTTGTGTTTATAATCTTATTTTAATACAATTTCGAGTAATGGTAAAATACTTTCGTAAAAATAGTAGTTAGACAAATTTTTATAACCATGCAGCCTCTTCAATTATATTGAGGATATTAATTTAGGCCTAATATATATTTATTTATGTTACTTCTGTGCTTTAAACATAAACGAAATTGTTTTAAGTTTGGGAAGACATGAAATGAAGGATAATAAATTGAGATGCTCCAAAATTGTACCAAATATGGTCAGCATTTTTCGATTAATTCGTGCAAAGATTAGAAACCTTAGTAAAATATTAAAATAATATTGTATCGCTACTTCAATTAATTTATATATTGACCCGCTTCAGTGGCCGTATGGTTTAATGCGCTACTCTCATGTTAGACTAGACTGCCAATGACAGGGAGATCGAGGGTTTAAATCTCAGTCGGGTGTACTGTAGGTGGTTTTTACAAAATTATTTTCCCCTCTCCCCTCCTCGCCAATGCGGGTACATTCATATAAATATAACCTCCCAAATCCCCGAAAGCACTAGCGTAATTAGTACATAAACGTATAACCCTAATGGGTAGTAAGACGCGGTGCTAAAAAAAAAGTATATATTATTTAGTAGTGGGA
Organism: Timema shepardi; assembly: GCA_902151425.1. Classification (NCBI taxonomy): domain Eukaryota; kingdom Metazoa; phylum Arthropoda; class Insecta; order Phasmatodea; family Timematidae; genus Timema; species Timema shepardi. The sequence goes on from CABFVX010000123.1 coordinate 427,166, forward strand.
ACACCATAAAATCCCCAATGGTCCATTAAAATTAATGTTAGCTACTTTATTAGCTTAAATTTGAAGGAGAATGTATATACACACACACACACACACACACACACACACGCACACGCACAC
>CABFVX010000123.1:427566-443414 GCA_902151425.1 Timema shepardi
CACACGCACACACGCACACACGCACACGCACACACACACGCACACGCACACGCACACGCACACACACACACGCACACACACACGCACACGCACACGCACACACACACGCACACGCACACGCACACACGCACACACACACACACACACACACACAAATAACTGTTTACTGTTTAAATATAACAAATAAACATTATGAAAAATATCAGTTGGTACAAATAGTGATGATAATAAAATGAATTAGGTCCTGGTTGTTAAATTTGTCATATATTATTAATATTAACATTATGAACTGCAATAGATTTAATTTAGTTCTATTTCTTGCCTGTATATAATCAGATTGGCGATGACAAGTAACACATTTTTTAAAGACATATCAAACATTTACTAAATTTACTTCTTTAAGGTCATTCAACAGTAAAAAATATATTGAACAATTTTAATAAGTGGACTATAGTATTAGTATTGTTATTTTACTATTGTTAAGGTCAAGTATCTGATGTATGGGGCTCAAATTTAGTAAAATTAGAAATTTATATGAAGTGTCCACAATTAAATATTTATAATATTAATATTATAAGTATTCCACTGTGTACAACCCAAATGAATGTCTAGATATACTAAATTTCAGCCCCATACTTAAAAATGGTACATTAAAAGCATAAAATAGCAAGTTTGATTCCTTATAACGCATGAACTGTAATGATTTGATATTATTGAATCACCATTTATAGCTTGTTAAATTTGTGCCATAGCATTTTATTGTCGAATGCCCTTAATGTTCTCATACGCCACACTAAATAGCTGTTATATATATAGTCAATGTTGATGGTTGTAGGATGATTAAAGTAACCTGGACCTATGGTAACCTATGGTAATTAGTATATTGGAGACTCTACATGTATTTTTATATGCTCTTAAGAAATTATTCCCAATATTTAAAGAAAATTAACTAACAAAATTATTTGTTACATTTAAAGGGCCAACAAAATACAGAGAATGAGGGACAAGTCCTCATGTTTACATAATTTTTTTTTTAATCAAATTTAGAATACATACATTATTTCACAAACAATTCCTATTTATAAATATCTGACTGACAAATTTTAGTGCGTAGATTTTTGTAACTGTGATTTTTGTAACTGTGATTTATGAACTAAATTTAAAACAGTTGCTAGACTGAACATAGAATTTATAATGAGTTAAGGTACAAATTAGTTTTACACGTGAACACACCGACAAACAAACAAATAAAGGTAACGAACACGCAATTGTGTTGTAAATGATTGGTTTAACTTCCCCAAAATTATGTAATTATTTTCTGAGCAGCGAATTAACAAAACTAAACTTTAAAAATAAAATTGTTTGAAAACAAAATTAATTAACAGCAAAAATAGGCAATAGTTATTTTATCATGCGTTCATAAAATATAAGTATAACTACAAATAAGGTGGTTTAGAAGGGATCGCCAGTTAATGTACACATTTTTACAGTTTTTATAGAAAAAATATTTTGATCAGAATGAATAAAATATTGCTTCATTAGATATATTTAGTATAATTTTCTTCCCATGGTGATATCAACAGTTGTTGAATATCTGTCAAGGGTGTCCTGGAATTTAATGACAACGTTTTCTCTTCAGTTAAAACATTTATCGTCAAATTACACTGTGTTATGGACCGATATACAAGTGTTGATATCACCATTGGAAGAAAATTAATCTCTCTGATTGTACAGGAGAAATATTTTATTTATCTTGTCAAAAAAGTTTTCTAATAAAAACTGCAAAAACCACTACTCGTAACTCGCGTTCTCTACATTCTCACCTTGAAGTACTCTCAACGCTTCTTGAATATTAGTCCTGAGCATCACATGATCTAACCAGGACTTTTTCTCTTAGTGTGAAAAAGTTTATATTTAAATTCCAACATGCTTATGAAAGATATTCAAGAACTGTTGATATTAATACGTGTATAAATTAAACCAAACGTTTCTACTGAAATAGTGTTCTATTTGTTTTGGACAAAACAAATTTTTTGCTATTAAAACTATAAAAAAGTGCCTTAACTCTTATTCCCTTCCATACCACCTTAAGCAACGATCTGTGCCAGTCCATGGACCACCGGTTGGGTAGCAATGCTTTAAAAGATTACTCTCTGAGTATTGGACTAGTATAATAAATTTAATAATAATATACACCACATTTTGTTTAAAATTGTAAACTTAATACATCCAATCCTTTAAAAAAAAAAAAATTGAGAACTAGTGAATTAAGGGGAGGTCAATGTTATCAACATCAAAATTTATATTTTCTCATACAATAACCAAAAAGATATGGAATTTTTTAGAGGCCATACTGATTGCAATACATTAAGAGTTTTAAGAATAAAAGATCATGCATGACTCGGTGTATGTGTGTTGTTGAAGTGAAGGGGAGTATTCAAGGATAGGGAGGTAGTATACTAGGATAGGGAGGTAGTATGCAAGGATAAGGAGGTAGTATGCAAGGATAGGGAGGTAATATGCAAGGATAGCGAGGGAGTATGCAAGGATAGGGAGGGAGTATGCAAGGATAGGAAGGGAGTATGTAAGGATAGGGAGGGAGTATGCAAGGATTGGGAGGGAGTATGAAAGGATAGGGAGGGAGTATGCAAGGATAGGGAGGGAGTATGCAAGGATAGGGAAGTGTGGGGCATGTTAGTGAGGATCGATCAAGTAATGAGTTGTTGTTTTTGTGCTATACGCACAGCTTCTTGCCTACCCCTTAAGGTAACGGCGTGGTTTGGTATGCATGTATGTACTGATTGCGATATTAGATTATTATTAAACTATAATAATAGCTAGAAAAGTGTATTTCGAATAAATGATTCATACAGCTAATAATTTTTTTGGCACATTACCTAAATGCTAATAAAGGTACTTCTTGAGCATATTCAAAAAATATTATTGACTTCATGTACAGACTTTCAAATCTTGTTCAAATGAACTCCCCCAGAAATATATATACATATTTTTCCAGAGGGTGTTACAGTAAAAGTACAGACGACATTCAAAATCAAGAGGTATTCTCTTTTCCATGTTTAGAAATGTAAATTTTGAAGACGTAACGGAGAGGGAGAGCCTAAAACGAACACAGTGGTACGGAACACTCACACGGATATCTCCTGTATCTGAACTCTCTTCTTCATCATGCCGGGGGTCTGAGGGCAGCCCTGCTGACGCAAGATACCACCGCCGCTCACTTGGTTACACTGAGACGGAGGTTGGGTTTTAGGGGGAGGTGGGGGCTCGGGGATAGAAGGACTAGTCAAATTGGTCGGCTGTTGCGTCTGTGGCACAGGGGGCTCTTCTTGGTTCGGCGCGTAGCTCGGTGGTTGTTGCAGTGGTGCGACACCACTCGGACAGTTCAGTCTGCTTTTAGCGCCGGAAGTGGGCGAACACTTGAACTCTTGCAACGGAAGGTCCACCATGGCACCCGACGCGGACGGGTGAATGTGCTGCTGCGAGGATGACAAGGAGATGTGGTCGACCAAGGGGTGCTTCCCCTCGAAATGGTGGACGTCCCCCGAGCTGCTACTGCAGCTGCCGGCCTCCACCAGTTCCTCCTTCTTCTTGTCACCAAAGTGTCCCGCACCCTCGGATCGATCTCTCTGATGGTAGATCCCGGCGAAGATGAGGATGTTGAGCAGGAGGAGGAAGCAGCCCACGGCGATGGTGATTGTGAGGGCCGTGGTGTAGCTCTGGTAGTGACTTGAGGCGAGTCTCCTCAGCAAGTTGTTGTTGTTGCTGTTACTGGAAGGTCGGGGTGCGCCTCCCGAGGTGGAGTTGGGCGGGCACTCCGTAGTGGTGGACGCTGTTTCATGGCTCACCACAGGTGACGATGGTATCCTGGTTGTTGGTGACGAGGTGAATGGAGTTGTGGTGGTGGTGGTCGGTGTTATCGGAGGGGTGTACACTATATTAGGCCTTTGCTGCGTCTGGGGTCGAACTTGCCCTAAAAAAATAAATACTAACTAAGGGCAGTATTTATTTTCGAAATTCCGAGGTCAGCCAATCCTCTATTTGACCTGAACTACTTGCTATTTCCCATGCAAGGAGATTGGTTAACTCCCCAGTCTAGACTGATTATAAGTATATTCTTTAAATTGAAAAATGACACCTGGAAACGGGCATTGAACCCAGGGTATTTGAATTAGTAGGCCTACACTAATGCTATAACCACTGAGATATCAAGGATTCCTACCTTTAAAATAAGATATAAGAATTACCCAGGTCACGGGAAGACTCCTGCTCATTAGTTAGAGCATCGGTGTACGAAGCAAAGGTCCCGGGTTTGAGTCTCATGTTCCCATGTCATTTTTCAATTTAAATAATATGATAATTAGATGCGACCTAAACCGTAACTAATAAATATAATAACTTGGCTATTAAATCCATCATAATTATGATTATCTTGATATTCACCTTAATACATTTTATAAACGAGTTTTTATACTCTTTTTAATTGACTCATAAAGCTAAATGACTTCAAAACTCAGTGTTGAGTACAAATAACCATATATTTTCAGAAACGATATTTGATTCTGTTATCTGACACAAGCGAACATTATTTAGTAGGGTTCTTTATTATCCGTCTTTTAATGGCTAGGAAGCTCCTAATATCAATTCCTATACAACAATACCAACGCATATTTAAATGTCATCAATGTTGACCAAAACAAGTTTTTATCTTTATTAGTCACATATAATTCGAATCAAGGTCAAAAATAAAATTTAACAATTAATAGTTAGCTCTTCATCCAAAACAAATTGTTTGATGTGAAAACATTTTTTGTATAAAATTGTCTGATACTCAGGATCCATTTATTTGTGGTCAACCGTTCTAACCACTAGTCCGTGGGAATGGGTGGTAAATGAAACTCGCATCCATTCTCTCCTAACTGAGAGCTCTAAAACTGGAAATCATCTCTGAGGGAACTAACTGCATGGTTGCTTTTAGGAAACAGCGTTGTGATTCTTCTTGTTTTTATGTTGTCAATCTCCCCTCAAATATAAGAAGTTTTGCAACGCTTGTTAGTCAAGGTTGCCAATAGCTCCGTCTTACCCCAGTACACCAGTTCCTGACATGATGGAAAGCGAGGATATTTGGCAACAGTTGACCAAGAGAGAGGGAGAGATGGAGATTTAATCATAAGATCTCCAATTCCATCAGCGATGATATTGGGTCTAGGGATGAGGTTATAGAATTAGAATCTTAATGGGATTCGTGTTTGAATCCCAAGTTGAGGACTTACACAGTTGAAATTTCGTAGGAAAGAGTCTTTTTAAAATAAAAACATATAATTCTACGGCCAGCATTGATAACATTATACTAATGTGCTGTTTTTATTTTTAAAGATACTGATATCTATAAAAAAAATGACCTCTGAAAATCATCTGACTTGATATATGAGTACGTGAAATAAGATATAGTAGCTTTTACAGTTTACAGATAAGGTTCTTAATATGAAAACTCAGCTGACGTATACAGATATCATACAGAACAAAAGTGGTCCAGGAATCACTATAATTATGAGGTGCTTATAGTTCAAATATACATAAAACATCGACTATTCAACATATACACATTTATTTGGTGCCTATAAATATAACTCATTCTTAAAATTATATCACCAATTTAATTTTTATCTTTTTTCCCTTCATCTAAATGTTCAGGACAAGCACAAATAACTTAGTGCCAAAAATGATTAACTTTATACTGAAACATAAATTAGACTGCATGTTCCAGAAATATGAATATTTTTGGAGTTTTCAACCTTGTTTATCGCTCAATATATTATGTTAATATCAATTTATTAGAAACAGGTCAGATATGAGAGATTTTTTTTATAAATTTGTATAAAAATATTGCCAATTTTATTACTCCACGCGCACATACTAATGTGGTGGGCGATCAACAATCAAGACATCTTAAAGCTCAATACAATTTGAATGGCAATTTTATCTGTATTTTAAAACGATTGTGTGGGGTTTATCTGTTACTGTGCGAGTAAGTTACTGTATCAACGTCAGCGATATATAACGGCGTGCTCGGCTTCTACCGAAGAGCTTAGAGGGAAACCTAAACAGGAAATGTAAAACGTAGCACTAAAACAAAGTGTGTTACCTTCGTAGAACTGCGCCCCTTCCTCCAGGAAGTGGTGATGCCTCATGTTAAGGTCGTCTCCCCCTGGCCTGTGGAACTGAGGGATCAGGTTCAACCACAGGGACATTTTGTGGCCCCGGTAGTGGTTGTGCATCCTGGCCTTCGTCCCTGTAAACAACACCAACAATATATTAGTACAACACTCTGCACAGGGACATGTGGTTGTGCATCCTGGCCTTCGTCCCTGTAAACAACACCAACAATATATTAGTACAACACTCTGCACAGGGACATGTGGTTGTGCATCCTGGCCTTCTTCCATTTCTTATAAATCCTAGCTTTCTCATCCTTACTTAATTAATGTAACTTTAATATAGTCCACACGGCTAGTGAGAAGCGGTGCACAAAATAAAATTAAATATTCAAACATTTTAGCGAAGGTGTTAACATCACGATCAGGACCCCACACCCTCTCACAGAAAGTCTAGTTCTTTTTGTCATTACTTCATTTTAAATGCAGCCACGTTAGCCCGCCCAAACTTATACAACACCTTATTTAGTAGCGGTGACCCCAATAGACATATACCTAATTCCATGTAGAACTGGTTGATGGAGTCGTAAGTGTCCCAAAATGGCGGATGTTGAGTGTTTATATCTTGGTCTTCACTGGGGGCTGCGGAGGGCTTCGACCAGCCGTTGTTCGGACTGTTTGGTTCCCTGGGAAAACACAGAATAAGTGGCCATTATTGGGCTTCTATTCATTCACTCTGATTAGAGGTAGGCTATTTGACGTTCACTTTATGAACCAAATTATCATAAAAGTACAAAATCTACAAATCAACCTATCTCTAGAAAATACCCAACACCGAGTCCCCCAACCATCGATTCATCAATGTGTCCGGGGATAAATATAATAATCTTAACTCAAAATTTTAGGCGATGCAAGGATTCGAACTAGGAATACATATATCAATTTGAAAGGTTCGTTATTGGCTGAGCTAAGGTATATTTTAGAAATTCAAAAAAGGTTTTTAAACAAATACATTTAAATCAATAATTAATCAAAAGGTCGAGGAACGGGATTGTAGTTTTTAGAGGAATTGCAATCACATTTGCTAGAATAGAGGATGTGAGAATAAACGAAGGTAATACATTTAGCAAGAAGTTCGCCCCAATGCACATGGTCGGGATTTGATCCCAACCTTCTCATCAACAGTGAACAATTACAATGCGAGACCACCACATTAGACCACTTGGCCAGTACTTAAAGCAGGAATAAGAAAAGTGTTTGGCCTCAAGACTTTTTTTTACCGAATTGTCTTTTTATATCTTGAATATTTGCCTTGCAATCTGTGTAACAAGTATTTTTGAAGAACATATTTAATTTGCGTAAGGAGAGATTCACGTTATAATCACCTCTGAAAATACATCTTGTGAATGTGGGGAATGCCAGGCCTCCACCGTGGTTCGGATTCCACGTTAAACTGTAGGTCCTTCATTTCATCTCACAATAACCCTACCATTACACATTAGCGTAAGTGCGTATAACCCGAACGGGTAGTAAGACGCGGTGCTAATAATAATAATACATTATAATGCTGTTTGGAAATTTGTCACGTGATAGGGAAAACGGCATTTAATTAAAATCGATATAATACTAAACAAGTATTCAAAAACACGAGTGCATAAGGATAATAATTGAAAATTATTCAAACATACAAATTAGCTTAAATAACTTTTGTTAGTAGTAAATAAACATAGTAAAATCTAAGAAATAATGATAGTAAACAAATAGTTCTTACAGTATGGCTTGTTTTTAACCAATTATTATAAAAATATGATAGGAATAATAATTGGTTAGTTACAATCCATACTGTAAGATTTATATGTTTTTTATCATAATTTATTAAATTATAATAAATTTATTTTCATCCAACAAAGGTTATTTAATTTTATCTGTATGTTTTTATAATTTTCAAATGTTATCTATATATACTCATTCATACTTTTGACTACTTATTTAGCATTATATACAATTCAGTAAAGATTAGTTACATATTTCTCATTTTTCTCTATGATAAAGTAGTTGAAAAAAAACCCATACCATGGGAAATTTTAATTCACTTGAGCTTGGTAAATAGTTTCTGTAGTATTTCTTAAGCATATACTTGTAAGTAACAAAACAAGACTGTCAGTATGGGTATAAGACGCAATTACTAGCAACTGTGGTGTGGTGAAGCTCCAAGTTATTAGTGTGGATAAAGTGGTAAGAGTCTTTGTACCGTGTATCAGGTATTTCTCACCAAGGAAGTTTCAAAACATTACATTGAAAGAACTATTAGAGTTCATTCTGATGTATCACAAAACTCAAGGAGGGTACACTAGTCTTGAATGCTTTCCAACATTTCATCTTTTTAATTGGGTTGGAAAAACATTTGTTATCTCTTGATTAACAACACACTTTTGTTCTAATATAATATTGCACCCTTTATAATTTCAAATTTTATTTTTTATAAGCTAAAAAATATGACTATTATCTCTAATATAAGTAAATAGTAATAATAAAATCCGTGTATAAAACTATTTCTGACTGGAGAAAAGAAGTATACTTTCAGTGGCCCAATTATCTCATTTTGGTGGTCAGAATGAAATGGATGTAATAATAATAATGATAATAATAATAATAATAATTTAATTTTCTAGGAAAAAAAACTTAAACGTGATAAGTGAGCAGTGAACACAACGTCTTTTTCTGAATTTTTTAAAGATGAATCTAGCTTTGGAGTAGTGTCAAGGATAGCTTCTGTAAGAGTAAAGTTTTGTGAAACAGCAGAATGAAGATATATATATATATATATATATATATACCAGATGCTATTCATTGGGCGCATGCTAGTCCTTTCAATCTCTTTCATCATTTCACAAGGATGCCTTTTATCTTAATCTGCAGGATGGAGACCTGTAACGGAGGATGGTAATTTCATTAAAAGCCAAATGGTTAATGTTCTCTTCCTTATGATTTGCTGGACTGCCAGGACACATTATAATTACCAATTATAGGATTATTTGCTGGTTTTAAACACATTTTGGTATTTAAATGTTTAATCTATTTTATCAGTTCGTTCAAAGTAAGGATTAGAAAGGTAACTAAGAGGAAATGCACCCAGGTAAGCGCTTAGAGGTGATAAAAAACCTGCGTGAAAATTAAATACTGAGAACGGGCCCAACGATTTTTTTTTCCCGAGATTCCAACCCCAACCTTTCCGTCATGTCAACCAAGTCTTATGCTAGTTTATACGTCTTCTATCAATCAGCTATTGTTGTGGGTGGTACCTTTATAGTTAAACATTGTTTACCTCTGTGGTCTAGTGGTCACAGTTCCTGGCTACAGAGTCAAAGGTCCCGTGTTTAATCCCCAGCGCTTACAGAATTTTTCTGTGAAACAGTGGGTCCAAAAACAATGTCAAACCAGCCTCATGAGGACAAATGAGGAGCTACTTGAATAAATAGGTAGCAGCAACGGTCTAGAAAACTGAGAATAATGTCTGGAGGGTTCCATGTGCTGACCAAATGTCACCCTCTATCCGCAAATGTTAACACTATAATCGCTTATGGTGGCGGCCGCGTGGTCGGTACAGCTCACGCCATAGAGATGTTTTTAAATACCATGAAGGCTGTAGTTGACGGTGGTTAATGGTTATTAAGGTGTACCCATATTGATAGGCACGTAGAATAAGCGTCAATATCGCCTAGTCTGGTTGGCCGGCGACTGGACCGTCGAAGTTGGGGTTGTAATACCAGCCTGGTGTAATAAGGGCGGAAAACTACCCTATTTCACTACTCCCCTATTACATGTGTTTTCTCCCAGATGTAATAAGTGGGCGTCACTAACTGACCAATGGGTCGAGTGCGTGCACTGCTTCATGTGGATGAGGTATAACATCAGGACCAACATTCAGGTGCAATATTCACTTATAGTAAAAACTAGCAACATAGCTGAGTTTTTTGGCTTCAAACAGAGAAAAAATATATTTATTTTATTTCTTCCAAACCAGTTTTTAATTAATTAAAAAATATATATAATAACAAAATTTTAACATTCCGGCTTCAAGGTGCGCATTTTCGTGCACAGGGACTACTCATTTTTAAATTTCAGACCTTAGCGTGAGGTAGATATCAATGCTCATAAAAGACCAACACACTTCATTTTATTAATATGAAATATATCTATAGGCTGTGGATTGCTTGGATGGGTCGTAATACATGGTAGCATATTGTTTTTCTTGGATAAAATTGTATTATATAAAAGTTCTTGAAACTTTATACCAACCGACTTTGAAACTTTTGGTCTCCCTCTTTTATGCTAACTTTTGTTCCACTGTTTTTCTTTCTTCTTTCCAATACTTTTTGAAGACGGCTCTTCTAGATTTGACAACTTTGTTTCTATTTCCAGTTTCTTTGTTTATAGTATTTGACTTACACTCTTTATTTATTGAGTTTTCTTATTTTATATTTTTTCATCTTTATATTTTCTCTCATCACTATTTTTTTAATATATATTTTCCATTCTTTCTCTTGACACAATTCCTGCATTTCCCAAATCTTTATCTAAGTTTTATCTTCTCACTATCAAATTGTTTCACTATTTCGCTAGATTGGAGACTTCTAAACATTAAAAGGTTTATCCTTTTATCCGACATACTTTAATAAATCTGCTATAAATATTTTTCTGTATTCTTTGTTTTTTTACGCTTGTATTGTTAGTACAATATAATTTATCTCAAAGCATAAAAAATAGCAGCAATGCATATACATTATTAGATTCCAAAAGCTTTTAAAGTAGTTTTGGAGCTTTAAGACAATAGTCCTAATCGTCAGGCTAATTAATATCGTGTTACCAAGTGGGTCTCATCTTAGAATACTGGTTAGCTACTTTAGTGGGAGATGTGTCAGGTGCATTACGAATAAAAAGCTATGCCTAAATGCACAAGACATATGTAACCAGGGGAATGGGAAAACTGGATTAAACAAATGAAATTGCGCGTTAATTCACATCAAATTAGTTTTAAAGGATTTAAATTATGTTTCTAAATGATTCACTTTGTTTGGACTTAATTAGTTTTAAAGGATTTAAATTATGTTTCTAAATGATTCACTTTGTTTGGACTTTAGTATTACCTATAAAACATATACTTCCTTTATCATATTCAAGAACTGGGTTCAATCCTAACAGACTATGCTGAATCTTCTATTGTTATCAATTCTCCATCAAAACGAATACTCTTGTTTTTGAGCGTCCCAATGCTTCGATTAATAAATCCAATGATAAGACAATACTTTAGAGTCTAGCCTATAAGTCAAACTACCCGTCTGAGCTACTGGCACAAGGATGAGGAAGATATAATTTAAAGGAAGTGTTCTTGCATTTGCGAGGAAGGAGAGTGAAAACATATTTAGGAAAGCCACCCTCAATACACCAGGCCGAGATGCGTCGCCGGTAAATATGAGCCTGACATTTAATCCTCATGTGCATCCTTGCATCCGATACAATTCTTAAGAGAATAATGGTTTTTATGTGCACCTAACGCAACTGGATCTGTTAGCACCTGTGACTGCACTTAAGGGAATTCACAACCGCCTCGCTCTTTTTTAGCGTGGATGTAGCTACTTAACGACCTCCCCGGGATTTAAAACGAAACCTCATAGAGCGAGCAAAGAAATGTCTGAGTGAAAGCTCTTAGAATATCCTGATGCTGAATGTATCCACCTATACCACCTGATTCAGTTCATGTTCTATGAAAACATGCTCTTCTACTCACTTCCGTGACATAATGGTCTAAAGCATCACTCTCGTGTTAGATTGTCCTGCCAATAAGGGAAATATCGGGGTTCAAATCCCGGTCAGTTCCACTGAAGGTGGTTGTTACTAAACGTTCTCCACTCTCCTTCCAAGCAAATGCGGAAAGATTACCTCTAAAATGCTTTCTTCCTCATCTCGATCCCATTAGAGTAATTTATCGTATAAGCGTGTAACCTGAGCAGGTAGTAAGAAGAGATGATAAAAAATAAACTGCTCTACTAGTGCTCGCACGTATTTATTGACACGCCTTCGCCTCACAGCAAGATCAGTCAGTGAGGGAATATACCCCCCTATCCCACTGTATCAAGAAAAGAGGAGCAATGCAACATCACAGCGAATCTCTATCTTAGAGTCCTTGGTTTAACCCCAAACACCCCCCCCCCCTTGTGAGGTAGATTATGTCAGATTGTAGTTACTCATCATTCATTCAAGCAGACGTTGCTCTTGTAGAATTCTGGTAGGAGGAAATCTTTAGAAAATACAAACATATATTTTTTTAAGTCACCACTGTGAACGTTTCACTATATATACCTACGACTTACTACCTGTTCAGGTTATATACATGCATGATAATTACTCTAATGGTACAGACATGAGAAAGGAAACATTTTAGAGGAAAAACACCCAAATTTACATAGGCAAAAAAAAAACATCATTGGCAGACCCAACCGAGATTCAAACTCCGATATCTCCATCATTAGTAGCTAAGTCTAACGTTATTTCTACCAGAATCATAATAAACTTCTGCCTCAGATCCACCCCTCGTTTGGGCTGGTTAGCTAAGTCGGTGTTAGTCCGTGCTGCCACCAGGTCATACGAATATTTTGGTTTCTATTTCATCTGTACCAGTCCCAAGAGCCTCTCCTTCTCCATATTGACTTTTGAGTTTCAAATAAAATCGGAAAGACTTTAGAAAAAATAAAATGAATATATGTTTTGATATGTAAATAATAATAATATGTATACCCAGTAAAATGTAAAGGTATGTCAGTGGAATGGTCAACTTCATTGTCAAAATTTCGAATATTCAGAAGGAGTACAGTCCAATTTTCTTAATAAAGGCCCTTATCTGTCAGCTTGAAAAGCAACTGAATGTATTTTAATTTTTCACCTATTCATACATAAAGTGTCCGACACCATAGTTCAGTCGGTAGCGTGTCTGTTTACTGAGCTAAGGGTCTCGGGTTTGATTCCCGGCATGGCCGAAAAACTTATCAATGGTGAAATGTGGGTTTACCCTTCCACATTGATGAATAAACGGCCAGGGAATGGATGTTGTGCCTGTCCTACTGTTAAGTTAGAGTATAGGGCATATCCATTCGGTAGTGTAAAATAAATGGCTTGATTATAAAACTGAGCCAGGACATAGGCTGGAAACAGTAATGGATGTAAAAAATAATAATTCATATATCAAATCATATGGTACGCATCTGTCAGTTTCGATGTATATTATCAATAGGCCTACTTATAAAATTGTATACTGTTATCAATTATGGTCACAAAAAATATTATTTTATTTTCTGAATTGTCTTTTCTATAAAAATTGAACTGTAGTAAAACAAAGTACGCAAAAAAAAAGAAAGAGTAAAAGCAGACAAAGTCATCTTTTGGGATTTGTTTCGAGATCTTTTCTATCTCGCATGATAAACAAACAAAATAAATAATATCTATATTCCAGTTATTTTGGAAAAAATAAAATAAAAACAATGTCGAGAGAGCTTTGAAACTCATGAGAATGCTCTGGCTTTATGACTTTGTAAAACCTACCCTAGAACTTGGATCCACGCGGTACTTCAAAATGGAACTTGGCTTGTTTTTTTAAAGGGATGAATAAAATTCTAGCTGTGTTACTAAATCATCATTTCCGAGATGCGGCCTGCCTTGATGTCTGTCATCCTTTTCCTCGGGTGTGATATTTCACTCTCCAAGATGGCCCTGGAAGTTGTGGGGGTGTTAGGTGGGATTGAGGGAGGGGGGTAGGATGTGATAAACCACATGCGGCGTGGAAATATCTAGATCTATATAGACCCTTCCAGTCTGCGTTTCCAAGACAAATTGTTATATTATAACTGATGCTGATACTGTCCTATTACAACTACGATAGTGTCAGAGTGGCCTTGTGAATCAGATACTGTGGGGAGCATACTTTGGTTCGATCCTCGGAATACTTTAAATATGCTATTATTATTACTTCTACTACTACTACTACTACTACTACTACTACTACTACTACTACTACTACTACCACCAATACCGCCACTACTACTAATACTACCACCAATACCACCACCAATACTACCACTAATACTACCTACTACCTACTACTACTTACTACTACTACCAATACTACTACTACACCACTACTACATAATACTACTACCACTACTATACTATCTACTACCAACACTACTACTACTACTACTACTACTACTACTACCTACTACTACTACTACCACTACATCTACTACGACTACTAATACTATTACTACTACTAATACTATTAATACTACTACTAATACTACTACTAATAATAATACTATTAATACTACTAATACTACTACTACTAATAAAAAAGTTCCTCTAAAATTTATTTTCATTCAATCTATTTGGTGTATTTAACGAGCAATTTCTGAACCGACTGATTATATAATAACACGAATTATACACTAACTTAAATCTAAATCATACACAACATTCATCCCCCGACTGTTAATTCATCACTATAAAAGGGGATACCCACATTTAACAAATAATTTTTTTTGGGGGTGGGGGGGCATGCCAGGAATATAACCCAAGACCCTTAACTCATTAGAAAAAGACGTAACAGTTTGCACTTGAAATTTATCACTTTGACGTTATGTCCTAAATTTAAATATTAGAATCGACCTGAAAGAGTTCGGATGTAATGAGATGGACTGGATAGAATTAGCTAAGATAGGGATATGTGGTGTACATTTGTAAATGTGGCAATGATCTTTCGAGATCCTAATGCAATAGAGAAAGTAGATAAATTATAAATAATAATTTATAAACATATTTTTCTTATTTATTATATGTTATGTGTAATTATTTTTAATTACTGTTATACATTATCCTAGTTTAAAATCTCAGTTTTTAATCTAAATTATTTTTGTTCACGACATTCTATTTATTTATTTATTCTAAATTTTATTTTAATGCTAATAATGTAATAAGCATATTATAAGCGTGTTTTATTGTATAAATAATTGCATACTTAGGGCTTACAACGAATATTTTGAAAATTTATTCAGAATATTATTTTTTTCACATACTTAATCACGCTACTCCCTAACGGGGTGTGCAATAAACTGTGCGTATAGGTAACCAAAAAACTCAGTACTTATTCATCCTCACTAACTTTCTTCACCCCTCCCTAGCCTTGCATACACCTCTCGCTTCAACAACATTCATACACCGAGTCATACATGATTTTTTAATCTTAAAACTATTAATGTTTCTCTTATTTACTCATTTATCTACATCATTTAGCCCCGTATTACGTAGCCTACACCGTCTTTATATATTTTTCCTACAGATAATAGGTGACCTGGTGGTCTAGGGGTAAGGTGTCAGACTTCTATGCTGGCGGCCGGGGTTCAATCCTCGGTCCCGGCAAAGATTTATCTGTTTACCAAACCCTTCCTTCACCTCTGACAAGACATCTTGTGAATGTGGGGAATGCCAGGCCTCCACCGTGGTTCGAATTCCACGTTAACCTGTAGGTCCTCCATTTCATCTCACAATCACCCTACCATTACACATTAGCGTAAGTGCGTATAACCCGAACGGGTAGTAAGACGCGGTGCTAATAATAATAATAATAAT
>CABFVX010000123.1:452849-469538 GCA_902151425.1 Timema shepardi
TTCCCAATTCCTAATCCATTAGAGTAATTAGTACTTAAAGCGTATAACCCGAACGGGTAGTAAGACGCGGTGCTAAATATTAAATATTATTCTTATCACATAAATGCGTAGATGAGTTGTATTTTTTTTATCACCTCGTCTTACTACTTGTTCGGTTTATACGCTAATGCACTACTAATTACACTAATGGTTTTAGGTATTAGGAAGGTTATACTTAGGGGAAGTTTACCCGCATTTGCCTGAAAGGAGAGTGGAAAACCATATAGGAAAAATTACCCTCAGCACACCCGACTGAGATTTTAACCTCGACCTCCCCATCATCAGCAGTCTAGTCTACTGTGAGAGTAGCGCGTTAGACCATGCGGCCACCGAAGTTGGTTATTACATCTTATTATAATAAAAACACAATCAAACTTATTTTAATGAATATTTATAGCTTTATTTTTATACGCAAAACTACTTTTTACCAATATGAAAAAAGAGTTAAAAGGCTTTAAATTACACAAATCTTATTTGACATTGATGATCTTTATTCTTTGCATCTTAAAACCCGTTCGTTTTATACGCATACATGTATCACGCTAATAGAATAATGCCAAGTGAGGTGAAATTTTAAAGTAAATGTACCCTAATTTGCGTGGAAGGAGAGGGGGTGACTATTTGAGGAACCCTCCACAGTAGACCTGACTGGGATACAAACCCTCATATCCTCGTTACTGCCATCCAGTCTAACATGAGAATGACGCGTTTGGTCACCAAAGCGGGTTGACATTTCTACACATATTATATTTAAGGTATAGGAATCTTTCGAATTATTTTAAACCATTTGAATTTAATGAAAACGCTTAAAAGGGATTGCCTTACTGAAATCCCACTATAGTATACACATTTCCCATTTAGCACTATGTAAACATACGTAGTTAATATTCTAGATCTTCAGGATTGTACAAGTTTCAAGTAAATATACCGGGTGTTTCAATACCTCCTACCAAGTCTCTACCTTACAGCCCCAACTACAGTATATCTCTACCGTGTCAGACATGTTTGGCGCGCGCTACCCAGTCATACATACCCCTGTTACAGACTGACCCGCCACACTTGTATGTATCTCGGTCGATATACCTATGCGGCGCAGACTGAAAACGATTCCTTCTACAGATACTCCCACCTAGCTCAAATTGTTACTTTCCTTAGCAACAGCTAATTGCATTCTGATACGTTGCTAAGGAAGAGTGAATGCAATTATTTAATTAAGGGAACTAATTTTGAAGGTCACATATGATAAAGAAATGTATTGTCGGACCATAATATAATGACACTTATTTAATAGGTCTAAAATTTGATAGATACCCATACATTCGTTAAAATATTTGTTATTATCTTTCCCGTTCGACAGATCAGGTCAGTTCAAACAACTTTTTTTTTAATCTAGGTCTTCACTACTAATTTAGGTCCTACACATTTTATTACACATAGTATGGGACAAAGGAGATATAATTGTGAGGGAATGCACCCGTATTTGCGTAGAGATAGAATGAAAACCCATTCAGGAAATCACATATTTGGTAAATTCAGCCAGGATTCGAACCAAGCCTTATGAAAGTGGGACGAGGGAGTACATCGTACCCAAGGGTCTAAAAGAGCCCTGGGTATTTCCTGGGATCATAGAAAATGTTTGCATGTATTGAAGATTAGCATTCACATTTCCACTATTAGTACTATTACTAAATTACTAGCATAGGTATAGCATTTTTAAAGGTATTTTACTTTTTTTATATATATAATTTTTTGTCTTATTTCTTTTATTTCAATATAATTAATTTCTTAGACAGGATTAATGTAAAATGGAAGGGGCCTGAACAAAACTTGGTGCCCACAGATAAAATTCCTCCCAGAGGCCATGATTTTATCCCCAACCTCCCCATCACCTGCAAACCAGACTATTCCTCGTGCCCACCACTGTTTGTTTAACATCTGTTATGGGATGCCTTAACCTTCTTACGAATTAACTTATCTGGCAGCAATAAAATGTTTTATTTATTTATTATTATTACCGCGCATTTTTACCTGTTCACGCACTATGCATGCATGATACATAATTAGGTAAGGATGAGGAAGGAAGTATTTTAGAGGTAATCTACTCGCATTTGTGTGGAAGAAGAGTGGGAAACTTTTTTTTTTTAGGGAAAACCACCCTCGGTAGACCCAACCGAGAGTCTAACCCCGATTTCCTCATTATTAGGCCAGTCTGACATGGTAGTGATGCATGGCACTGAAGATGGAGTAGGAAAGGTTGTTATATCTAATCTCACTTATTCATACTTAAAGTCATGCGATCTACACCTGTCACTTTTGATGGATAGTATCGGACATGGGAATCGAGCCCGAGATTTTTCACCCGTAAGTTTAGGGCCTAATCAAGATAGATGGGTCTGAGGAAGTTTTTGTACTTTTTACATGCAGATACGGGCACATTTCGTTTTTAAAACGCCTCATCGTCACTTCTTCGTTGACTATGCAGTTGTTGAGGAGTGCTAATAACAATTACAACTATAGAAAATAGTAGGCCCCACTTCGATGGCCAGGTGATTTAACTTTAAGTCATCACTTTCCCAATAGACTGGACCACCGATTGCGGGGACATCAAGGTGAAAATCTTGGTCATGTGTTTTGAGGGAGATTATTTCTAAATGGTTCAACTTTCTCTCTCCCTCCATTCAAATGCGAGCACACATAATTTAAATTAAGCCTTCATCATGCATGTAATACTAAAGTAATTGGTATCTAGTCGTACAACCCGAACTTGGAGTGAGAAGCGGTGCAAAATAACGACAAACAATAACATGGTAATCCAGTGATATTTACGTTACCATGGCAACACGTGATGAACTATTTCATCCGACGTAAGCCTACCTGCGGGAAGTCCCTCTCCCCGGACTGATGCTGGAAGTGCAGGAAGTAGGTCCGCCCCCCTCGGAGCGTGTGCAGGTACCCCACCCTGATGAGTGGCGCCACGGTGTGGCCGTCGCTGAGAACCTCGAGGGTCCCATCTCGCACGTTCAGCGGGTTTTGAACCGGCCGCTCCCAATCCGTGTACTCGTTCTTCAGCGTCGAGAAGATCTCGTTCAGGTGGTAGAAGTAGGCATTGCGGACGTACGTCCTCAGGATGCGGTCACGGCGGCTCTCGTTGAAACCGAACTCTAGGTCCTGCGCACTGAGGTCGAGGTAGGACTCCGTGGTCGTCAGACCAAACAACAGGTCCCTGTCAGGGAAGTCCGCCATCTCGAAGCCCGACTGGGGGAGTCCGCCGCCAAGTAGTAGACCAGGGTCGGATGGTTCCTTGCTGGCGGCGTGAATAGGGAGCACTGTACCGTCGGCGAATGGGGCGAAACCTGGCAGGAACCTACGGGAGGATGGAACTAATTATCGTTTGGTTATTTTGTCGACATATAAGTGAAACACTATTTAAAATATTTAGTGTAAGCCAGAGCTCTCTGCCATGATACAGGGTGCCTGAAAATGTGCAATACAACTTTTATACACTATAAAAAGACAACCAAGAGGTGTGTAGTTAAAAATTTAGACAATTAATGAAATATCTACTAGCTAACTAACTAACTATATAAGTAAATAAATTATAAACATAGTATTACCAATAAAGGGGATGTAGACAGGAGAAATCCAAAGTAGTTTTTTATATAGAATAAAATTGGTAAAAATCAATTCAGGACACCAGGTATGTCGCAATACAGTATGCCGCTATTATCTATAACATAATAATTACTATGGCTTGGATGCTTATGTTCTTAAAAAATGGGAAAATATGACCTTAAAAATGTAAAAAAATATCCTTAATTAAATAAGATATGATTGGCCGGAAGGAGATAGGTGCCTTTTAGATTTGACCACTTGGCATTATGTCTGTTTGTTTGTTCCTTGATTATTTTACTAACTATATTTATTATTTTAACAAAATTCGGTAGGAACATTCCTTGAACATAGGCTAAACGAAGTAGACATATGTTATTCTTTTAATTTTGACATATATTGCAAGACTGACGTCTTAAAACACGTTTAAAACGATGGTACTTTATGAATATTATGTACTGTGCTATTGAATATATCATCTTCAAACAAGAAGAAATTTATATGAGCCATTTCAACAATAGATCCATAGAGAAATATTAGGACTGTAGATGACTTGATCACAGAAATGGAAGTATAATTGGTTTAAAACATATATATTATACAATTTATTTATTTATACATTGATACCTTTATATGAATGATTTATTATTATCTCGGATAGTAAACGCTGCTTTTAATATCATGTTGCTCACTTAGTTTCTCCTTCCGCCACTTCGTAGGCCACGTGGCCTAGCGCGCTACTCTCTCAGTAGACTGGACTGCCGATGACGGGGAGATCAAAGTTCTAATCTCAGTAGTTTTTTATAAAATGATTTTCCACTCTTCCTACACGCAAATTTGGATAAACTTCCTCTAAGTATAGCCCTCCTAATTTCTAAAGCCAATAGCGTCATAATTAGTACATAAGCCTATAGCCCGAGTGGGTAGTAAGACACGGTGGTAAGACATTCTCAATAATTGAATTTACTGCTTGATCTTACTAACAATATTACCTCCTAATGGTCTACAGCTGATTGCATTACGTTCCTGTACTGTGTTCTGATTAGATCTAAGCTTGGCTATGCTATTGTGGCTTAGAATTCCATTACCTTAATTGACTCTCTAAGAGTGGAAAGCTTTCAGCGGAAATTATTTGCTTTAAAAAAACTGTACACTACCATGAAGTATTGTATAATATCCAAACAAACACGTATTTTTAGATTACATTCTGATAAATAATTTTTGTCAATATTAATAATTGACACCCGGACTGGGATTTGAACATTGGTCATCCTACTTTACTTGTTTTACCGAGGGAGATTTCTGTCACCGCAATCACGTTGATGTGTCATTGAACTATATAAACTATACAAGACGTACCATAATCATCAACTGTTTCCAGCCTTGGCCGGGTCAATTTAGTAAAATACCCCCATCTTGCTTTATCCTTCCACCATTCTTACTCCTTTAATCGCTTTCATTCTTCTCCTCTCACTTGCCAAATTTCTGTTATCTGCTCCTCCCATCTCTTTATTGGCCTCCCTTGTGGTATATTCCACTACATACTCCATATTCATCATTCTCTTTAATATTTTATTCTTTTCCACCTTTAGGAGATAATACCAAAGAGAATGATGGAGATGAAGTATCTTTTAATAACTATGTGTCATGTAATTTACAACAATATTGATAACACTATACTAATCTAATTAATGTTATTATACAGATATTTATAATTGGTTTTAGAATTAACGGTTTCATTTCTCATGACTTCAAGTATTAATACGTGAAAGTAAATCTATTTAACATTTCTAAGAGTAAGATAAGGTTCTTCCTATGAAAATTGGACATAGATTTTGTGAAGTAGAATATAGATTGCTTATGTAGAACAATTCATTTTATTAAGTATGGCACCTTATTTCAGTCGATATCGCGTCTGTATACTGATCTAAGGGTCCTAGTTTCGAAATCAATATGGTATAAAAATTATCATTGGTGAAATGTGGGTTCACTCTTCTATTGTGATGAATTAATGGCGGGGGGCTGGATGTTGTGTCTGCTCAAAATTTAGGTCAGTTTATAAGTTGTGTGCTTATGTAATAAGTCGGTTCAGAAAGTGCACGTTAATATGAGAATGAAAAAATAACTATATAGTATTAGAGAATTAAATCTTTATAATCCTGGAAATTTCTAAAATTAATTTTAAATCATTACTGTTATAAGTTTTAATTCAAAATTTCGTTTAATAGACTTTAGTATAACTTTTTTTCGTGTGTGATTTTTAATGGTAACATTAAAATAATCACTGGAACGCTAAATCAAAATTTGTATTTAAAATCAACAATGTAAATGATATCTATTAGTTTCATAGGTTTATGTACTTAATCGATTGTTAATTAATTCATAATTGATAAATCTATATAGAATATGACTACAAATATTGTATACACACATATTTAAATAAATCATTAAATTTCTACCAAACAGTTTTAGACAGTAAAGGTTTTATCAATGAATGACTTATTATAATATTAGATATACTTCAAACAAATTTATCAGATTTTTTAAAATTGTTCATTCAAAAAAGAGGTTAAGAGGTGAACAGATTTTTAACGTTTTAATTACTTCAACTAGCTTAATAGTTCCTCTAATTTAAACCTTCCCTGTCCCTAACTCATTAGCTTAATTAGTACATATGTGTATAGCCTGATCAGGTAGTAAGACACGGTGATAAAAACAACTAAATAACTAAAGGGTACACATTACCATGAAAGAGATGTAGACAGGAAAAGGCAAAAGTTGTTTTTCATATAGGATAAAAGTGGTAAACCTAATTTTGAGACACAAGGTATGTCTCAATACAGTATGCATCTATTATCTGTACTATAAAATAATAAAACATAATTATTAAGGCTCGAGTGAATATGTCCTAAGCAAACGGTAAAATATGACCTTAAAATGTAAAAAATACCCCTTAAACTATATGCGTTATACATAAAACCGGCTTTATAAAAATACATTTAAGTGCGGCAGATGATAGCACGGATGATTTTACAATTTTTATAGCATAACATTTTTTTGGAAAAAATAAATCTAATATTTCTGCAATAGCAACATAGAGTTTAGTTTTCTGCATATTCTGATATCAACAGATCTTGAATATCGGTCAAGGTTGTCCTGGAATTCTGTCAAAACCTTTTTCGGTTTATTTAAAAAGTTTTGACAACATTCCAGGACAACCTTGACCGATATTCAAGATCTGTTGATATTAACATTTGCAGAAAACTAAACTCTAACATGTTGCTACTGAAGAACATTTTTATTTATGTTTGCCAAAACATTTCTATTCTATAAAAACTGTAAAAAATACTTGCGCTCCCTTCTGCCGCACCTTAACATTGACTAAAGTTTCCCGAATATAGAGGATAAATAATTTAAATGTAATTGATCGTGAGAAATGAGGTGCTGGATAATAAAACGTAGATATACGTAGCTATGCGATAAAGTTCTGCTTTAATTTTTAATGTATGGATTTTTAGTATCTTGTTTGGTTTGTGGAGGATCCTCTATTGTTGAGCTTTCCTTCTTTAAAGGGTGCTGCATGGGAGAGCACTGAAATTCGTTGAAGACGTTTAGAAATCGCTGATTCCTTAATTAAATGTTTTGATATTTTAAAATATTATTTTCACCAAAATGTAGGCGAAATTTCCGACAAGTTAAAAAAATTAAATTGTTTTAAAACATGTATGGTAACTTACATAAATCCCTATAAATCAATACAACATAAACTTAAAATGTTCTGTTGTGACCCTACCTAAATGTGACTTTATTTGCTAGATGTAAGCTTTATCTAGGTTTTTGGTTTTTCCCTTTAATCCTATAAGTACAAATGTTCGCGTGAATATTAGTTGATTTAAAAAAAAACTTTAAGTTAAAAATTTAAATGTTTTAACTATTAATCTAAAAACCTGATGATAATTTTCTTCTACATTTTGTTGAAAACAATATTTAAAAAATATATATATCAAACCACTTTTTAAATAATGCAGGATTTGTAAACGTCTGCAACTGGTTTCTACCATTCATCCTTGTTAATACTCACGCATGCGCGTATCACGATCGAGTACCTGGGAGGGTCGACGCGAACAGCCAGAAGATCCGACAGTGACTTGGTTCTTAGGCACGGCGCCAAGTCGTCTTCCAAGAGATCCCCGTGACATCCCGTCTGCTCCGCCACCTTCCTCTTCACAGCCAAGGGCTCCTTCTGCACCGCCCAGGGGCTGAGCGCCGACCCACTCAACAGGACCACCCGGTGAAGCAGCTCTGAGGGGACAATAACATAGTCTTTTCAGCATTTTATTCCGTTCGGGAATCCCACAATTTTATTTTATTTTTAAATCACCGCGTGGTTAGTATCTGTTCAGGCTATCTATCCGCATATATGATAATTACTAAGGGAGGAAGAGTTTTTGAGGTAATCTTCCCGCATTTTCGGGGAATGAGACGGGAAAACCATTTAAGAAAAATCAGCCTCAATAGACACAACCAGGATTTGAGCCCCGATCTAATAGTCTTTAGCAGGATAATCTAACATGGACGTGAAGCCTTAGTCCGTTAGGGTGTATCCGAATTTAATTACACTAGTGGGGTTGGGAGGAAGAGGATATAATTTAGTGCAAATGTACCCGCATTGGCCTTGAGGGAGAGTGAGTGGTAAACTAGGAGAAACTACCGTCAGTATACCCAGCCTAGGTTCTAACCTAGTACTCCCCGTTAAAGGAAAAATATATTAGTTGATTTTGACACCTTAGTCCACACTCCAATCGGTGCAAGTTTTATAAATGTTGATATCAGGTATAGCTACTTCATGAAAACCTATGAACATAGAAAATAAAGGTACTATACCTAAAGAAACAACACTCCTACCCAACAAAAAAAGATTCAATTATTTAGTGATTAAATTTCTCTTCTTTATAGACCGTATAGTAGGTGTACATGGAAATAAATCGCAAGTCAAACGTACCGAAATTTATCAATATGGGGTCTGTGTTGTTTTACAAAAGCGACTAAAACGCTCAATGTTTGCTATTGTTCAATTTGTAAGCTGTTGTCTTCTCGTCTTCTGTCTCGAAATATTAAACTGAGAATACACAAAACTTGAATCCTACTCTTTGTTCTTTACGGATGTGAAGCGAAGTCTCTCATTCTGTACCAAGATAATAAATTGAGAGTTTTTGAGAGAAACGTGCCAGGTAATACATGTGGGCCTAAGTGGGCTGAACGAACAGGAGAATGGATAAAGTTACATAATGAAGAACTTAATTGTTTTTATGAATCACATATTAAGGATGATCACAGAGTGCAGGCTGCGGTGGGATAGTCATGTGGTGCGTATGGGTGATTACAGGAGTGTACACAACATTTTAGTTGGGAGACCTGAAGATACAAGCTCTTTTGGTAGGCCAAGACGTTGATAATGTGAAATTGCATTTGAAGGGGGTTGAGTGACCGGTGATAGATTAGATGGAGGTGTCCCAGGATAGGGTTGAATGGCAAGCTTACGTTTTGGCGACCATAAACTTTCAAGTTCCTCAAGGCCAGATAGCTTTAACTGACTTCGATGGCTGAATGGTCAAAAATATCACTATTGAAATAGACTGGAACTGCCGAGGATGGGGGTATTGGAGAATGAATACCAGTCTGGTGGGATGAATGTTTTTTTTTTTTTACTAAATGATTTTCCACTATTCCTCGACGCAAATGAGGGTATACTTCCTTTAAATTCAACCCTTCTATTCCCTAGCACATTAGCTTCATTAGTACTTAGTACTATGCACCTAACCCGAAAGAGTAGTAAGATGCAATGCTAAAAATATTCTAGCTATAGTGGTCAGAAAGATACCACATAAAAATCAAGACACAACAAACTGTGGTTAATTTATCTAACGTAACAAACAAACACAATCACATATATGTGTTTGGATATATATATATATATATTATACGTTTATAGCATACTATATATATTATAATATATACTATAGGTATTTAAACATACAAAGAAATAGGGATAATACGTATGCTTTCTGATAGTTTTTATCAATTTTGAAAATATATGTTAAATAATTTTCAATAATCTAGAACAAATGAAGGCAGGACTCACGATAACTTTAATACATGAGTCAGTTTGAGAAGCACATAGCACTTAATTCAAGGTAAATATAGTTGTATTAACAGATCTTACCTTTGTATACCTATGCGTCAGACCCACTAACTCCTCGTTCGTTTCAAGGCTCGCCAAGCTCTGCCCTTAAGGGCATCATTTATCTAAATTAAATCTAAAATTAAGTAAAGTTATGTTGCAGAGCGCAAGTCGGCGAAGAGAGAGAGACGCTTAATATTACTGAAACGTCTCCCAGATTAATTACTCAAGCTAGAAGCTTGTTGACGTTGGCGGGGTGGGGTGGGGTAACGTGATTCTGTCGTCAAAAGGAACTTAAACTGAACAGAAATACAGAGAAACCTGGTGACAGATTTTGTTTGTACGGAAAACATAATAGGTTTCAGCTCCGATAGGAAAAGTTCCTCCTAATTAGGAAAAGATGAAGACTAGAAATGTTTGTTATTATAAATTTTCACTGAAAAATAGGTTTCGACCTATCTCGTACACTCGAGAATTTCTACCTGAATTTGTTCCACCTCTTGCACTCAAATATTAAGGTGTTATTATTAAGTAAACACTATAATTGTTTGTTCAATCTCGTGCACTGAACAAAAAATAATTATCTTGTGGCTTGAAGTCTTTCCCTCTCATACATTGGGGTAGTAACACTAGTATTCTAAAATTAATATTGTAATGGGGAGAGTTGAGATAAGGCTATATAGTTAAATACTGCCGCAAAGTAAAAGTATTAATATAAAAAAGTTAAATTAACAATTTTATTAAATTTAAAACAGATAACTCTTTTCAGTTATGTAAAAAAAGTAACCCCAAGTCAACCAATATCTTGTAATGGGGAGAATGAGGATAAAGTTAAATAGTTAAACACTGCCATAAAATATAAGCATCAAAATAAAAACAGTTACACTAACCATTTTACTAAATTTTAACAGACAACACTTTTCAATCATGTATTGTACAAAGTAGTAGTTTATCCTAGCCAACGAATAGTGTAGGCCTAATTTATAAAGAAATTATGAAATGGTAATATATTTGACACCATATGTTTTATAGATAGTTTCACGTCCAGGTTCCCTCACTAACGTCTCTTACGATTTAACAGCCTAGATGAAGGTCTGTAAACATTTACCGACACTGATTTTTTTCCATCAAAAAGTTCTGTGAAGGCTTTATTAATTCTGTCATCTATATGCACGTCTATTTACCGGGGCCACCTACAGTTCTAGTCGTCTCTTAGCTGTTTCCTGATATTGTGCATATTCTTTTAGAATGTACCAACACGATAATGTTTGGTTTGGATTTACCGATGCTCCTAGCTGGTTGTGTCATCCCTCAACTCCATTGGTAGTCCTGTGTTGTTTTTTCCTCATAGCAGATCCACATGTCTTTTACTATACCATCCTCTAGCCATTGTTCCACAAAGTAATTATTAAATTGTTCAATTGCCTTACACGTAGAAGGTGATTACATTAAATGAAGCCATCCTTCGTCAGTAGCGATAGGTGTTATTTGGGACAGAGATGCGAACATCCTAACATGTTGCTTCACTTGACTGTTCTTGTACATCTTAAGTCATCCCAAGATCCTGTACTTTCCTCCAGATGGATTGATTGAAGTAAAAATTGCTGATTTTTAGAATTGTATTTGGAAAGAGTTTCTTAAGTGCCTGAATTGTTGTAGCTTCGTAATCAATTATTGATAATTTGAGGACCCTAATGAAATTTTTTTTTTCTGGCAAGAGTGAAAAATCTCTCGTACGTATTTTGCTGTTTATCTGGTAGAAGTGCGTATATTTCAGGATTAAGATTAGTAGAACTTTCAGTACTTCTAGCACCCATATGGCTGCTATAAAACCGATTGAATTGACAAGGACAGCTATTAAAAGTTCCATATAAAAAAAATCACTATTTTTGGTTAAAATTTCTGTCTCAATTTACTTGAAAATGCCATTATAAAAGTTCCTAAACCATCAACATTGAAGAGAAAATCATCCGATAAGTTTCTGGGTGGTATTATTTCTCTTCGACTGGATGACAATGATGTTACACCAAAAACCATGAGTCCCTGGCCACACAAAGGAGAATTCATCGATGTTAATTGTGGAATCTCTGTCACAAAATCCAATACTGTGCCCGATGCTCCATAAAATTCCTGTGTATATATTTAAGGAATAGGTGTTGGTTCCTCTAGAGCACGTGTTTTAGTTAATAATACATTTTTATATTTAAAAATTAGCAATTTCAGGCACACATAAATGTTTTCTTTCGTTGACGATACCGTTTTCACAGTCAGTGGTAATGAAATCTCGGCAAGGCCTACTAACACTATTTCAGCGTTTAGTCGAATTCTCGTGGTTTTTTTATTTTATGAAAATGTATTTATATCATAAATAAGGTACTGCAAGTATGCCACGGATTTTTTTTCCTTCAAAAAAAATCAATTTGATTCATGTTGGCTTAGAATGATAGAAGAGAGAAAATTCTTCACAAATTAAAAACTAAAAGAAGGAGAAAGTCCCATAAAACACTAATTAAAGATGTTTATTATTGTTATTCTGTCTATGAAATAAATATAATGCGTCGTAAAGCTGAGATTTTATAATCCAGTGTGGAGGCCTATTTCTATTAATAGTTTAATGTGTTTTAACGTGTTGATTTCCTCTCAACATTTTGCCAATGGGGGGAATGTAAATAAAGCAACATTAAATTGTAAAAATATTTAAAAGTATATAATAATTTTGTATTTTTAATAGGCTAGTATTTTGTTGTTGTTGAGAAGTGTGTAAGTTAAGACATTGGACTACATTTTTAACTTTCCAAAGAAGTTGTGTGTCAATTACTTCCTAAATGCGTTTAAACTTTTACTATCAATAATAGTATATATATTAGCATAGAATGCAGAAAAAGCTCAGCAGTGATTAACGGGAGGCACAAAAACAATGACGGAAGTCCACGTAAACATGCGTCCCATTTTACCTTGATTCCGAGATATTGTCTCGTTTATACTCCCAGTAATGTGGAACTGCCTAACATGATAGGAAGTGCACAAAATGGCCACCTTCGGTATGAATGCAAGCGTGCAGTCATCGTATAGTAGAATGCAGTACTCATTACAAATACCAGATGTTCTACAAATTCATTGTCATCCTTCTTTTATACGATGACAAAGTATTTCAATGCTGGAGATGGGTGTTGAATATACAATTAGTTTCAAGTATCCCACAAATAAAAGTCTAATAGATTTAAGTCTGAGGAACGAGCTGGCTAGGAAGGTGGCCATTTTATGCACCTTATATAATGTTAAGTGGCTCCACATTATCGGAGTACAAACATGACTATAGCTTTGAAACAAGGTCAAATGGAACATATGTTTATATGATTTTTTTCATTGTTTTAGTGTCTCCTGCCCACCACTGACGTGGGTCTAACATGTTATGGTACATTCTGTATATACGTATTATAAATAGGGTCAAAATATTCCCCAGAATTGAATGAAAAAATTATTGAAAGGTACGATACAAATTTCAAAATGATATTCATAATAAACAAGAGAACCACATACATTATCTGAACCTAGATATGAATTAAATTTCAGATATTTATTATTAGAAATATCCACACATGGTTAAACAGAATTGGTGTTTAATGTCACGTATAACTAGAGGATACACATTACTAACAACTTATCTAGTGACAAATAGTTTAGGACATTCCATTACACGAGAAGAAAAACAAATCCTAATATAGTTTTCTCTGGTCCCTCGCCTCTCTTTCTGGCACTGATGAAGACGTTCTTTAGCTCATGATGAAAAAAGAAACGTTGATAAGTTTGACTTTTGTTGAACCCAATAACTTATTTGTTTCATTGTCACTCCCAGAGGGACATCTACTTTTTGAGTTCCTCTTCAGCACCACTCCAGAAGCAGGGAGCAGTTTGAGAGTTTTTGTACAAATGCCATTTTCCCCGTTACTTTCGAAAAGAGAAAACTTATATGTGTTCCGAAAAACTTTTTTTTCTATACTTAAAGAAAACAAAAACATAAACGTACTAAAACTCTAAATTTATTTTTCATCCCACAGTTTTTTTTTTTCAAATAAAGTTGTTTGAGAAACGTTGAGATTCGTTACTTTCCTTGATTACGATGATCAAGATTTCTCTTTTTGGTATATTTTTTTTAATGATAATCGTTTAGCCTCATTTTTATATTTTAGCAATATTTGTTAATCATATTTAGTTAAGGTGCGATGGAAGAGGATGCGATTTAAGGTCTGTATATTTACAGTTTTATAGGAAGAAAACCAAACTCAGAATTTACTAAACACTTATTTTACTGGTTGTTTTCTATGGATGTGAAACGTGTTCTCTTACTTTACAGGGGTGACCTGGTGGTCTAGGGGTAAGGTGTCAAGACTTCTGTGCTGGGGTTCGGGGTTCAATTCTCGGTCCCGGCACAGATATATCTGATTACCAAACCCTTACTTCACCTCTGACAAGACATCTTGCGAATGTGTGCAATGCCAGGCCTCCACCGTGGTTCGGATTCCACGTTAAACTGTAGGTCCTCCATTTCATCTCACAATCACCCTACCACTACACATTAGCTTAAGTGCGTATAACCCGAACGGGTAGTAAGACGCGGTGCTAATAATAATAATAATAATAATAATAATAATNAAACTGTAGGTCCTCCATTTCATCTCACAATCACCCTACCACTACACATTAGCTTAAGTGCGTATAACCCGAACGGGTAGTAAGACGCGGTGCTAATAATAATAATAATAATAATAATAATAATCTTACTTTACAAGACGGGAAAAAGTAGAGTGTTCGAAAACGAGGTGCTTATGATTGGTCTAAATAGGGATGATAGTACTGGGGAGTGGGGGAAGTTACATAATGATGAGTTACACATGCTGTACTCATCATAAGACATTGTCAGGATAATAAAGTCTCGTAGATTATGGTAGGCAGGACATGCAGCATGAATGGAAGAACCTGGAACTGTGTTAAGGGTATTTATTGGCAAACCCGATGGGACGAAATTATTGGGCAGACCTAGATACAGATGGGAAGTTAACATAAGAATGAACCTGAAAGAGATAGGGTGAAATGAGGTAGACTGGCTAGAACTAGCTCAAAATAGGGATAGATGGTTTACTTTTGTAAGTTTGCTAATGAACATTCGAGTTCATAATGTTATGTAGTAAAAAGTGAGTAATCAAGCAAAACACTTTTGTTTCTAAACTTAATAAAACATTATTTAGGCAGCTATATTTAGCTTAATTTTTTTTATAAATAATAATAGCAACATTTCTTTAATCTTTATCGTGAGAATAGTGTCATTTGAACATACGCTTTTTAAATGAAGATAAAAAGTCTTGGCATTTAGTCGATGCTCTTGACCAAGATTCAAAAAATGTTGGTATTACTATGTGTAGAAAAATAAGCTAAACGTATTTACTCTAGCGATATTTTATTAATTCGGTCAAACTCTTTTGTAACAAATCTGTAAAAATATTTACTTATCTTGCTTTTACTTTTACGTCACACTTAAGCACTAGCCCCAGCTATAAATTATATCCTCTTAACTAAACTGAAGTTTTCGAGTTGGTTAAGTTAATGCATTGAGTACAGAAAATAATTTATTTCAAAAGTGAATTAGCTTTTATTAATAGTGAATGTTTAAATAGTATTTAAGTACATAAGTGTTGAGGAACCAAGTAAGTGTATTAGCGAGTTTACCAGTATTTCGTTAGGAATTTCCATACATCTACTAATAAGTCACAAACTTTTGTGGGGGTTTTCAGGACTTTGTGAAACTTTTGTAACAAGATTACAAAGTGCTTTGAAAGGTATGTAGAGAAACACAAAGAATGTGTAGTTGCTAACATTATATATTTAAAATAAAAAAACAGTGTTGTTTTGGACAAAGTTAATACTATCACTTAAAATAGGGAACATGAAAAAAAAAAGTTATATTGGATTATTCATATTCGCCAGTTCGTAGCTTTCGAATCTAAATAATGCAAATATTTGTTTGTTCTAATATTTTTTTTAAAGCACTTGACAAACTTAGAATTCTAAAGAGTTTAACTTGTTATTTGGAGTGTTGTTATTGCTATCTCTCTAAGGAAGCAAAATACGCAAATGAGTTTTTTCTTGGAATAAACTTATAAAGAGTAATAACTATAGGATTACAGTCATTCCTTATAAGCCTATATGCGTTAAAACAGTTAAAAGTTAACTTAATTTCAAAGTGCCAGTGTTTGGTAATGTGCTAAGTGCTTGCAGGTATACTAGTTGTAGAACATTTTTTGGTTATTGTATTGAAGTACTCGTTCAATTCATAATGTTTGACAGTAATTATAATCTAAAGCACAACTGTCATAATAAAGTGAATGAACCAGATTAATAAACATACACACAAATTTGTCTTCAATATTATGAAATTTAAATAGTAAATATTTATTTAAAAAAAGTTTAAAAGGTAACACTTAAGAAAATTGAGACTATAATTTTTAAAAGGTTTGTAACGGATAGCTGTAGTGACTATTTTGCGAGTGCAGTGAGCATACCAACCTCTGTAACTGGAATGTGTAAAGAGGGGGTGGGGGCGACAGTTGCAAATAGCCAGGTAGCAGAGTAGTCTTCCTGTGAGTGCGTTTGGGACTGGTCGTGTTAGACTAGAGAGGTGGATACGGTGACCGAGTATTGTACGTGTTATATTGATGTATGATAGTTGTACCGATGTTTGTACCCTTAAGTGTAAATATATATATATATATATATATAATTTGTAAATAGTAAAACACGCTACAATTGGTGGCAGTGGCGGTTATTGTGAACTCAAATTAAAATGGCAGAAATGTGTGCAAAAC